>JAFLJL010000502.1:10000-12500 GCA_018398815.1 Conus ventricosus | reverse complement strand
GTCAGAGAGAGAGAGGGGGGAGTAGTGATGAGAGGAGTAGAAAGATAGAGAGGAGAGTAGAGAGAGAGGAGAGAGCGAGGCAGACAGACAGACAGACAGACAGACGAAGAGAGAGAGAGAGGAGAATGAGAGAAGAGAGGAGAGAGAGAGAGAAGAGAGCTGGAGATGAGAGAGCAAGAGAGAGGTTAGAAGAGGGAGTAGAGGAGAGAGAGAGGACGAAAAGTGTGTGCTGGAAGTTTGTGCCTTTAACGATAGTTATTAATGAGAAAGTTGACTACACTCATGTATGTCATCCCTATCTAATGTCCGTATGGGTGACTTCTGCTTTTGATTGTGGTGAGTGTAAAAAAATACACACAACAACTGTGTTGGGTCCAGTGTGTGGCGATCAAACACCATTATCAACCGTTCCACCAGATGTGGGGAATGACAGACACAGTACGGGCAGCAGTGCAGCAAAGCATAGCTGCCATGATGCAAAACCAATTCAGTTAACTGAAAAGGGGCGTTCACGTGAGTATTGGTGGGTCCCCTCTAAATAGGGCTACAGCGGGCAACGTGTACCTTTTTGCCAGCTAAGGGGATATAGGAAGAGTTCAGAAACGTGAGAATCTTCCCTCACGCGTTTGCTTCAATCCCTTGTCCGTGCCCGGTAGAAACCTAAACCAAAAACTGCTTACTTTGACTATCTACAACTTTGCTGTCACACAACTCGTCCTTTCTTTAATACAGCTCATTTTGTTTTATCCTGTTTTGGGTTGGGTTGTTTTATTTTGTTCTGTCCAGTCTTCTGTGCCACTTCAATGGAATTGCTCCCATGCTGCAAAGTCCCGTTATCGTGCACAGCCACAGCCTAACTTGCCCTACCACAGCCTCAGCACCAGCAATTCACAGAGAGCAGTCAGCATCAAGTCATCACCAGACAGTGTGCCAAAGGCGACACTGCATTACTGTCAGAGAGAGAGAGAGAGAGAGAGAGAGAGAGAGAGAGAGGGAGAGAGGAGAGAAGAGAGAGGAGAGAAGAGAGAGAGAGAGAGAGAGAGAGAGAGAGAGAGTTGAGTTTGGCTTGAAAGACTGTAGTCTGCTTTGTTGATCTCTTGAGGATAATGTTCAATGCAGCCACCTGCACTTTCACACAACTTGAAACCCTTTAAGTCTCCACCGCTCAAGGCCTTTATTGTGTGGGTGATGTTTCCCAGTTCTTCCGACATTTTCTGCGCAGAGAAGCAAAGAGTTGAGTCCACAGTGGATCGAACAATAGCATTACCCTAATAGCTGTTTTAAACAGTGGGCCTTTGAAATTACATTACGCTGAGTGTGTTAAGAGAAGGTTTTAGCGAGTCTAGACACTTTTAAGTGGATTTTGGTCTTATGTGTGTTAGTCGTAGACCTAACGTCTCAATGATGATGAAGAGTATGGCGCATTATTATGCACAAAGTGTACATTTGTGTTAATGTTTGCAGGTTCTAATGTAGCGAATACTTATGGCAGATAGCATATTACGAATCAGTAAATGAGAAAAGAATGAATGAAAGGGGATTAGAATTTTTAGAAGTATTGTCGTTAGTCTGAATGAAGGCATGAACAAATCAGTCACCGATGCAGTCAACCAGCCAGTCTATTAATCAGTTATTCAATCAAGTAAGCAAACAATATGTAATAGGACACACTACACACGCGCGCACGCACACACATACTCACACATATACACGCGCTTGCGCGCGCGCGCGCGCGAGCGCACGCACAAGAGAGAGAGAGATAGAGAGAGAGACAGACAGACAGACAGACAGAGACAGAGAGACAGAGAGGCAGACAGAGAGACAGAGAGAGAGAGAAAGACGAGAGAGAGACAGAGACAGATGAAAATGAAATGTAATAACTTTCTTTAGTTTGCATCCTGATTTTTTTCTTAAAGCGACCAACATATACCACTCAATTTATGCACATACGGAAACAGCATTAAATTTGTAAGACATTAAGATATGTCCACAAACATCCCATGATTTTAAGTTCAGTTATTTTTCGTAACTCCTGTGTCTCAACAGCATTCTACCGCAATGTCAAATATTCCAAATTTATGCATTGTCAAGTAAAATTGTATATGTTTATCTTGTCAATCAAATAATTCGTTTTCAAAATTTACAGAGGTGGTCATGAGTCATGGATAGTGTCTTTTTATCGCCCTTTCCCTCCTGTATGACCACGTTGGTGACGTTCTTTCAAGGCCAATGCGCCTTTCGACGGATGTCTTGACCATTGGGAATTTTAAGCCCAATAAAGTGTACGTGTGTTCCTTATGAAATTGTTCCAAGCTGATTGCCATTGCCATTAACTCTAGTCCTCATCTTTCCAGAAAGCAAGAGCTAATTCGTGAGGTCATAGGCAGATGTGTCAACCCTTGCTCTCTTCCTCGAGGTCATAGGCAGATGTGTCAACCTTGCTCTCTTCCTCCACATTCTGTGGTGAGGACTTTGGTCTGATGATCAGATAACTGCAATT
>JAFLJL010000502.1:0-2500 GCA_018398815.1 Conus ventricosus | reverse complement strand
GACAGGTGCTACATGGGTGACCAGGCGCCACAAACACAACAAGTGTTAGGTATTTGACAAGAACTGTAGAACGTGTGGCCAATGTGCACGTCTGGTTACTTGATGCGACATGTCCTACAGCAGTGTGAACACATTCACATCAAAAATGTAGAGGGAGCAGGGTTAGCAAGTCGCTTCTCTTTCCACTAGTCGCCATTGTCTGACTCCCTTCGATCGCCCAGTCATTGATCATTTCCGTCATACAGCCACGAGAGAATTGTTCAGTTCACTAGCCCCCTCTCAGTTACCATATATGACAGCACGCTGTTGTTCGTTATTTTAACGAAGGTCGGCCTAAAACCTGCACGCAGCCCTTTTTTTTACTCGGGAAATACTGTGTGTCCCCTTCAAACGTGGCAGTTTGACACTCTCAGAGGCGAAATGCGGCGAACAGAGTCGGACAGACAGCCAGTCAGATCCCAAGAAGTGACCTATGTTTGAGACTGGGGCATGGACTGGCGACCAGCGTGAGGCGGATACTTTTCCCAGTCATCTACGTCTTCATATCCTCACCAGTTCTCAGCTCCATCGCTGATTCTAAAAGCCCAGTCATGTTAAAGAGTGAAATACAAGGGGGCGGGGAGGGGGGGGGGGGGGGGGGGGGAGGGTCCATTACATTTGAACGAAGGATATCCTTTCGAAACAAATGAAATTTAAGTTTAATGTGCTTCTTGTAATAATATTAACGATACAAATGGTTCGTTGATCGTTTTCCTCGTGTGAGAGAGTTCAAAACACTTTACAATAAAGTTGTAACGCATTTTTTTTCATCTCCCAAAGGAAAAAAACAATAAAGGTTATACTTTGTAAACGCACATTCACACTTACTGCAAAGCGAGCGAGCGCGCGCGCGCGCGCGCACACACGCACACACACACACACACACACACACACACACACACACACACACACACACACACACACCACAACACGCATGCACGCACGCATGCACGCACGCACGCACGCACGCACGCACACACAACACACACACACATCAGAATCTGTAAATAAGTGTCACTTGATGAAGAGAGAGAGAGGAGAGGAGAGAGATGACGAGAGAGAGAGAGAGAGAGAGAGAGAGAGAGAGAGAGAGAGAGAGAGAGAGAGAGAGAGAGACAGACAGACAGACAGACAGACAGAAGGACCGACAGACAGACGACCGACCGACCGACCGACCGACCGCCGACCGGACAGACGGACAGACAGACAGAGACAGAGAGGACAGAGACAGAGGCGGAGACAGAGCCAGAGAGACAAACGGACAGACAGACAGATAGACAGACAGGCAGACGACAAACAGACATATACAGAAAAAGACAGCCAGATAGAGAATCAGGTTGTCAGTTGAAGAGATCGTTAAGAAAATGTGTTTTCAGGTCAGTTGTTTTGAAGGTTGTGGACGAAGAGTGAGGCTATACTGAGGCAACTCCCCCCCCCCCCCCCCCCCCCCCGCCTCCCACCTTCCCTTCTTCGCACACACCGAGCGTTTTTCAAAGGTGTCCTGTTTAGGATTCTTGAATAGTTTGAGCTACCCCTCCCCAACCCCCCACCCGACAACAGCAGACAGAAACTGACACGTGTAGGAAGGCAGCTGTCCTAAACTGAGGAAGTAAACAGGTATTACAGAATATCTACAAAAAAAAGTCTTCTCGAGCGCAGTGTAGTCTGCTAGACCACTTAAAGCACCAAAACAAATAACGAAACAGATGAAGGAACAAATGGATTGAAAGAGAGAGAGAGAGAGAGAGAGAGAGAGAGGATGGAGAGAGAGAGGAGAGAGAGAGAGAGGAGAGAGAGGAGAGATTCGGAATTCAGAATCCCGTTTAATTTCATATAGGCCAAGGCCCCTTATGAGGGGATGTAAACAACAAAAGAGCATTGAAGCAGCGCTAGTTATGACTTAACAAAGACATAGCAATGGTGATTACAAACACAATTCTTATGATGTGGCAGTTTCTCTGAACTTGTATGCTTTTGAAGAAAACATTGAAAGACCTCTAATAACTTCAACTGATTGAGAAGACATTATTAACACAATTTAAATAACACGGTTGACTATAATACTTAGGTTTGATGAACTTTTCACGAATACCATTAAGAACTGGTACAGCAAAGAACAAAATGTATTTCATCTTCTTGTGTACTTTACATAATGGACAATCAGATCCTCGTTGTTAGCCATTCTGTATCTATAAAGGTGCACTTTTAATTCTGATATTCCTATCGAAACGTGTTGTAACATACTGTAAATGTCTATTCAATATCAGCGGTCAATATGGTTTCAAATCATGCACACTGCAAAAATTGGTATAGAAACTAATCTATCATATTGTGAATATGGTCAGACCATTTTTGCCATGTACAATCTATTAATCGTTGTCTGAAAATACTTATAAATGCTTTGATATTTCCCACTCCCTGATTTTAACCAGACATATTTTCCAAATCCCATTTGTACTGT
>JAFLJL010000501.1:7500-32500 GCA_018398815.1 Conus ventricosus | reverse complement strand
AATGACCAAGTAGAAGACGCGAGGAGATCATAGTTCACTTCCAACCATGATAAGAAATGACCAAGTAGAAGACGCGAGGAGATCATAGTTCACTTCCAACCATGATAAGAAATGACCAAGTAGAAGACGCGAGGAGATCATAGTTCACTTCCAACCATGATAAGAAATGACCAAGTAGAAGACGCGGTCAGATCACATGTTCTTGGTCATTGGAATTCGAAGCCGCATCACTCAGATCTGCCCGGTTTTTCTCTGACACGGGCATTGTATGCACTGACCGCAGGCTGCAGGGCGAAAAAAGGAGGGAGAATATCCATTACCTTTTGTTTTTATTTGGTGAAGACTTGTAATGGAAATGAAAAAAAGGTTCAGCAAGACATCGTTGACTAATGACATTTTGACATCGTTGATTAATGACATTTTGACATCGTTGACTAATGACATTTTGACATCGTTGACTAATGACATTTTGACATCATTGACTAATGACATTTTGACATCGTTGACTAATGACATTTTGACATCGTTGACTAATGACATTTTGACATCGTTGACTAATGACATTTTGACATCGTTGACTAATGACATTTTGACATCGTTGACTAATGACATTTTGACATCGTTGACTAATGACATTTTGACATCGTTGACTAATGACATTTTGACATCATTGACTAATGACATTTTGACATCGTTGACTAATGACATTTTGACATCGTTGACTAATGACATTTTGACATCGTTGACTAATGACATTTTGACATCGTTGACTAATGACATTTTGACATCGTTGACTAATGACATTTTGACATCGTTGACTAATGACATTTTGACATCGTTGACTAATGACATTTTGACATCGTTGACTAATGACATTTTGACATCGTTGACTAATGACATTTTGACATCGTTGACTAATGACATTTTGACATCGTTGACTAATGACATTTTGACATCGTTGACTAATGACATTTTGACATCGTTGACTAATGACATTTTGACATCGTTGACTAATGACATTTTGACATCGTTGACTAATGACATTTTGACATCGTTGACTAATTACATTTTGACATCGTTGACTAATGACATTTTGACATCGTTGACTAATGACATTTTGACATCGTTGACTAATGACATTTTGACATCGTTGACTAATGACATTTTGACATCGTTGACTAATGACATTTTGACATCGTTGACTAATGACATTTTGACATCGTTGACTAATGACATTTTGACATCGTTGACTAATGACATTTTGACATCGTTGACTAATGACATTTTGACATCGTTGACTAATGACATTTTGACATCGTTGACTAATGACATTTGATCCCATTCAGTTTCACGGCGAGGTGACTGCTGGAGGAAATTGAAGGAGACTTAAAAGAAAACAATAACTATGCCAGCTGACGAAAATAAAACATGAGCATTATCAGTCAATATTACTATTATTACTATTATTATCATTATCGTTATCATTGTTACTACTATTATTAGTATCCTCATCAGAATTATCGTATTATTATTATCATAATAATTATTATCATTACCATCATCATTATTATTATCAGTATTAATACTTTGTTCATTATTATTTTTCTTCTTCTTCCTCTTCTTCGTCGTCTTCTTAATATTATTATTATCATTATCGTTATAAATGACGTCGTTTCCTGGAGGTTTGACCACTCTCAAAAGTTTGCCATGTGACTAGTTTGTTTTCTTCGTCCGGCGGTATGATCCATTTTCTTTCAAATTGCTATACCTTACCTGTACAAGCAGTGAACCCGTGTTTGGGTGAGTGGCTTGACTTGGTATTCCGGGTCTGTGGATTCACCTATCAGGGGTAGAGAACCTGAGTCAGCTCCCCACCCTTAAATAAATAGCATGGTCATTGAGAAACTGATTATATCTCAATGCGTATTAAACCATGCATGAATAAATAAGTGGTAAGCATAATGTTGCTAAAACACGGTCGTCTGTCACACTGGTTTAAGTCGAGAGAAGTGAAAACTTATCTCCTCAACATCTCCTCTCCGACTTCACATTATAACTTGAGGGGGGGGGGGGGGGGGGGGGGGGGGGGGGGGGGGGGGGGGGGGGGGGGGGAGGGGAAAAACAAAAACAAAAACAAACAAAGACACAACACTTTGACAAGGACGGAATTGTTTGTCTGACGACAAAGGGGAAACGAGAACAGATGAATGTAGGAGGGAAGCATTGGAGAAAATCTTCTTTGCAATTATACATTCTCTCTCTCTCTCTCTCTCTCTCTCTCTCTCTCTCTCTCTCTCTCTCTTCTCTCTCTCCTCTCTCTCTCTCCTCTCTCTCTCTCTCTCTCTCTCTCTCTCTCTCTCTCTCTCTCCTCTGTTTTTTTGTACACACGCGCGCACGCACACACGCGCGCTCGCAGGAAAAATTAAAAAAAGCACACACACACACACAAAACACTATCATGTTTAATTACAAGTCTTATTATCCAGGAGCCATACTGATCCTGGAAACCAGATGCCCTGAAGGCGGTGGCTGAAAGAAGAAATGAGCAATTAGAAGACACGGCCAGATCACATTTCTCATGAACGCCCAAGACCAAGGCATCATTACGAAGACATCCATTTTTCCTTAACCTCCAAGTCGTCAGCTACAAAGGGTAAAGAAAAGACGAATTCTACCAGTCCAGGCACAAATGCGCCTGCCCACTACGAATGCACCTTCTTCACATTCCGGTCTATGATGTTTTGGGCATATAAGAGAGAATGCGGTGGGAGATCTACTGAAATAAATCTGTTTGAACTGGTAACCTACTGCTGTACAGATTGTGGCTCACTGAATGGGAACCAGGCCTGTGTCATATGGGTGGTCTGGCCACAGAAAAAAGAGGACCTTTGAAAAAGACTGACGAAAAAGAAGGGGATTTCCAGGTGAAGGCTAATACAGCATACTTTTGTTTCTTCTCCTTTGAAACTTTTGGCGTAATCTTTTTCAGGTTTTGTAAACGGGGGTTCTACAGAAGGAAATACTAAATTCTATTTACCAAACTTAAACTACTTTCACATAGCAGAAATTGCAAGGGTTGCGGGAAGATACATAGCGGATGTGTTGCAATTGTATATACAATTCTATGTCTCCCATTCATTGATTTACTGTCTCAATGGAGATACCTGGAGAGCAGGGGTGGGTGGGTAGGTGTCTGTTGGAATAAATTTTGTCCCTGTTTCCTAAAACGAAAAAAAAAAAACAACCTTCTTCGTGCAAGTAATTCCCTTCCTTTTTTTCACCCTGTTACACCCTGCCTTGTGATGCTCTACTGTCTTTACAGCTTATAAAGCCAATGTATCTGTCTTTTTTGTATTCAAAACAAACGTCTAAAAATGTTCTTTCTTTCCCTAAAATAACTACATGTCAGCTTTTCGTTGGAGTCCTGCGGCCAGATAGTTAACCTGTGCACACTGTCTACACCGGACACTTTCTGATCATCATGGCATGTCCATCTGCCCTGTGACCTTTGCATGTAGTTTCGAAGCCCCCTTACGTTTCTGTGTAATAATAGGATCTATGCTTATGGATCAGTGGTTGGTAGGTAAAAAATAAAGTGTCCAAGGCTCTAATGTAGGTTACAGCCTGCTGTTTAAGACCTGGAAACAAAATAGCCCGTCGCTAGAGTTTGTAGGATAGGATGTTTGCAACGAAAGGTGTGTGCGTTGGGACGGGGTGGGAAGGAGGAGGAGGGCGGGGTGGGGGGTGATGACAAAACGGCGAGTTACAATAGCTGCTCTTCGATGTAATATGTTTGTATTCAGATGCACGCATGCCTGTAATGTGTTGATTATACAACACCCCTCAAACATGACGCATTTGATACAAACTGTACAGTGTCATAGAAATATCACATGCAGAAAATACCACCTTGAAATTATAAAACTATTGCATTGTCTTACCAACCCCCATTCTACAAACCTCTTTCCTTCACTACACCCGCCCTTCTACTACACTTCACTTTTTGAATCTTTGTTTTTTTCTTTTCTTCTTCTTCTTCTTCTTCTTCTTCTTCTTCTTCTTCTTCTTCTTCTTCTTCTTCTTCTTCTTCTTCTTCTTTTCAGTGGAACATCACTAATAACACCCTGTGAACAGATTGCACTAATAATGTCTCTGTCTCTGTCTCTCTGTCTGTCTATCTGTCCTTCTGTCTGTCTGCCTGTCTGCCCCTCTCTCCCCTCTCTGTCTTTACTTCTCTCTGTATGTCTCTGTCTCCGTCTCTCTCTCTCTTGCCCTCTCTCTCTCTCTCTCTTGCCAACACACAGACACACATACACACAGGCACACAAACACGCACACACACACACACACACACACACACACACACACACACACACACACACACACACACACACACACACATGCATACAGAGAGAGAGAGACAGAGAGAGACAGAGAGAGACAGACATACAGACAGACAGAGAGAGAGACAGACAGACAGACAGACCAGACAGACAGACAGACAGACAGACAGACAGACAGACAGAAGAGAGAGAGAGAGAGAGAGAGAGAGAGAGAGAGAGAGAGAGGAGAGAGAGAGAGAGAGAGAGAGAGAGAGAGAGAGAGAGAGAGATTCAGATTCAGATTTAGATGTTTAATTCATATTTAGGCCATTGCCCCTAATGAAGGGGAGTAATTGAACACTTATTTCACACAAACTTTTCTATACACATTATTAAGTCAGAACAGTATTTTACGAAATGGCAATCTCACGTAATTGAAATGATTTGTACAAGTCCTTCGAATGAGACTATAAACCGAGGACACCGGGCTGCTCATCTAATGGGAAGCGAACGAGGAAGAAGAAGAAGACTATAAACCGAGGTTCCGTGTGTGAACGCACGCATAACATCTTGCACACACGTAAAATCCCATCACCAACTTTCGGAAGAGTAGGCCAGTTTGGCCGTTGGTATGGATGACACGTTACACATAGCATGCACCCTGCGTGAGAAATGGAAAGAATGAAGGAAGTAAGGAAAATGAGTGATCGATATTGAACGATACTGACTGGATGACACGGGAAACGACTGAATGAAGCGCCAGCTGGCAGCTCTTCAGTCGGCACTACCCAGGTAGGCAGCCCGTTGTGTAAACGAGTGTTGATTGTAAAGCGCTTAGAGCTTGGCCTCTAGCCGAGAATAGGCGCTATGTAAGTATTCATTATCTTATCAAGTAAACTGATACATTTCTAACTGTTCTTTCACGTTTCCATGCCAAAGTTAGCTTAGTCGAAACAGGTTTTGGAATTCTATAAAACGTTGCAGGAATGTATTGTTGTCTTAAAGTTATTTAGTGCTGGACAACGTAAAACAAAATGGACCTCATCCTCTTTACCGTTTTTACACAGTGGGCAAATCAAATCATTCTAATTATGGGATCGATATTGGTAGTAATGCTGAGCAATATCTGTTACCCCGAGTCTGAACTTACTCATTACAACTTTCAGATGTTTTAGTCAGTACAACTTTCAGATGTCTATCTAAATTTAGCAACAAATGAGTTTTCACACCAGGCACTGTACAAAATGTTCTGTATACACTAAATCTATCGCTATTCTTAATGTGATCATCCCATTCCTGCCCTCTACATGAAATTAATCTGTCCTTAAAATTGCACACAAAAAAGAATTTGTTTCTTCTACACCTTGATTTGTCCAAACAAAACCATATCCAAACGTAAACAGTTTACAGCCGAAGTTTAAAGCCCAGTTTCGTTTGTCGCAGCATCCTATAGGCTTTGCGTGGTAGCCTTGACTCATCCATTCGAGTCAGTTATAGCCAAAATCGAACACATTTAACTGCTGAGTTGATATGTATTGGATACCGATTTGTTTCCCCATATATTATTATCTCCTGTGATAGCACGGTGCACTTTTTTTCAAAGACAAAGAGAAGATCCTGAAAGCCAAAAATAAGTTGAAAGGTAGTCAAATTTTTATCGGTGAGGAAATTTATTTGCGAGTCAGAGAGAGAGAGAGAGAGAGAGAGAGAGAGAGAGAGAGAGAGAGAGAGAGAGAGAGAGAGAGAGAGAGAGAGAGACAGACAGACAGACAGACAGAGACACAGAGAGACAGATAGAGGGAGACAGACAGACAGACAGACAGACAGACAAACAGGGAGACAGACAGACAGACAGACATAGACATACAGAGACATACAGAGACATACAGAGACATACAGAGACAGAAACAGACAGACAGACAGACAGACAGACAGACAGACAGAAAGACAGACAGACAGACAGACAGACAGACAGACAGACAGACAGACAGACAGAGAGGCAGTCAGGCAAACAGGCAGTCTGACAGAGACAGGGACATAGAAAGAAACAGAAGTGAACATTAACTCCTAAATCCTGCCTTTTTTCTGGCCCAACCGTCCTGAATGAGTTTCCTCTCAGAGCCCGGAAGAACCGGACATTTAAACAAGACGAACAACTCTTTGGGGCCACACCACGTTTTGCTCGTTCTCAGCTCACAACAAACGATGTGGCTGACTTTTATAACTCCACCGCGATTAATAACGGGACAGAACCGGGTGAGGAAGAATAAAAATATGGTAGAGATAAAATTGCTCTCTCTCTCTCTCTCTCTCTCTCTCTCTCTCTCTCTCTCCTCTCTCTCTCTCTCTCCTCTCTCTCTCTCTCTCTGTATGTGTGTGCGCGCGCGCGCGTGTGAATGTTTGCACGTGTGTGTGTGTGTGTGTGTGTGTGTGTGTGTGTGTGTGTGTGTGTGTGTGTGTGTGTGTGTGTGTGTTGGTTTGTTTTCTGCTGGAGGCAACGATACAGAGACATACAGAGAGATGGCGACAGCGATCAGAAGCTAAACGTCGGGTCTGCTAGCTTATAGCATTTCTGCAGGCTCTGTCTCAGAAATGACCAAAACTAGGAGCCAGGGAGGTCTTCTTTCGTGCCCAGAACGAAATGCAAGTCAAGAAAGAAAGACACAACCAAGCAAGACGGCGTTTCGAGAATTTTCAAATCTGAAGCGAACCGGTCAACAGACAAATGCCGACATTCCCGGCATTGGAACGGACAGCACCGATGAAATTCCAAATCTCAACTCCCTCACTTCGTATGCCATGAAGGACGTGAAAGAAGAAATCGGTGAGTTGAGGAACGTAATCGCAACATTCTGCAAAAATCGTATCCCTCGAAGATACGGACGTGGCAAAACCACACGATTGCTCAGCTCCAACATAAATGTAATTCTGCACTACGTTCTTGCATTTGTTCAGAGAAATCCAGAAAGAAAATGTAAAAGAGAGCCGCGAAACAAGACCTTACTACGCTCAGGTGACTGCAAACGCCCGGTTTCACCATCTAAAACGGGAAAGAAAAAAGAAGCGATAAAAAACTAAAGCTAAAAGAACGATCCTGAACACAGACGACAACTTCTCATGACGTCAATCAATGATAGGGGTCATACGTCACAAGACTGCTCCGAATCGAATAAAACAAAAGACACAACGTGGAAAGGAAAGTGAACCAAGCTACCTTGGACGCTCTCAACTGTTCTCGTCCTTCATGATTCTGTTTTGAAACGGTGTGACGTGCCCCGAGGAGAACTGTATATTGCCCGCTTCTGACGCACTTGCTACTCCACCACGGTTTTTGGGCGAAAGTGGCCTAAAAGCCGCCTATTCCTGTTTTCTGACAAGTAACCAAAAAATACACGACCCTACAAACAAATTTACTGTGTAGGGTTATCCGTTTTTTAATACTATTTACTAACAGTTTTCAGATTTCCGTTTAGTTTAATCCTATGTTTTTCTGTTTTTTTTTTCCATTTTCCAATAATCATCATTTTCGCGCCAAAACATTTCTTCAAATGAGTCTCTGTCTTTCCTGTGAAATTAAACTACCGTCTTTACATGTTCTCTAAAGTCTTTTAAAATACCTGAGTTATATTTCTGAATAAATTCCAACCTTCGAGCATGTCTTCCGCTGAAAGTAGTTCCGACTAAGTGTTTCTCTTTTTTACTATGTGTTCTCTTTCTGCCGAACAGTCATCTATAATAAATAGTGTCTGCGTGTCCTTCAACCAGACTATAAAAATGTTCTAGACATCACTCAGGTTTGTTGCTCGATTAACTAAAAATATGTTATCATCAGTCCATTATCAACCTTTTTATGCTCGCTTTGTTTCCATTAAGTGTTGAGACAGAACACCCCATATGATTAAATTATAACGATAAACTAGGTGTAATCGGTCGAGGACAAATATTGTTTTTCCCAACCAGTTTGTCACAAATCAATGCCCCCACTGCGGGGTTTTTGTCATAAGTTTAACCTGCCTCCAAAGTTTTATATAGAATTTAATCTAATCCAGTTATTGTTTTTATCATGCTCTACTGTCAAAATTGTTCCCCGTATAATAAAACCTATAGCCTAGAATGTGTAAGATTAATCCAATTCAGTGCTGTAAGATGGTTTCTATTTAGACTAATATTGATTTTGTTGCTTGTTGTTATGACCTTAATATCCTCACCATTGTGAAGATGACACTCAGTAACTTTAAGACTGTCAACGCTAAAGTTTGCCAGCTAATTCAGATCTTCCTATAAAGGACGTCACTAACCGCCCACAACCCCACCTCTCCTTATCTTTTAAGGACAGGAAATTTCAATATTATTGTGAACGCTGTCCCCTATTTCATTTTGCGCCCTGCACAGTCCTTTTGTAGAAGCATCTTTAAAACCGCTTCTTTCTGTGGGAGGATGACTGTTTTTTCCCATACGGTTTATTTCATCTCTTTCCGACTATTGTCATCTGCATAATAGAACTTACATGTCAAGGCCAGAGTTGAATGCCTTTTCTGAAACTTTTTTGACGGCTAAAATAGTAAATGGGCTTATGAATGCAAATTTTATTTCCCATTCTAAATATGGTTCTAAGTGCCATTTGAGGTCAGGTTTTCGAACTATTTTATATTCATAACTGGCCAAAACATTATTTGCCTCTAGATTGCGCAGATTGTTCTCGTTTAGGCAACTTTTGCTGTCGCCAAAACCTCTTTGCGATTATAATCACCATTCTTTAGTGTCATCCAACCACTAACAAAGCGCCTATTCACCTTCTGTTCAAAGTCCGCAACGTCTGCATGGTCTTTTAATTCACTGTTATACACCTCACAGTCGTAATGTAACTCCTGGTTCTTTGGCCCCCGCGACATTATTTTTTAGGAACGTATATTTTTATTTTCCAAAACAATGTGCAGGTTATCACATTTCACAACTTTCCCCGCGTTGTCTTGATTTTTAAATTAAATGATCCGCCCCTCCCCACAAAACAAATCTTTTAAACTGTAAATTAGGGAATTGTATAATTTCATAATCGCAATATGAGCTTTCCTGACGGACGAGCTCTTAAAACAGTTTTGAGGGCCCTTCCATCATATAAGTTTTCATCAGTGCTCAGCTCATCCAAATGGGAAATAGCGTAATGAATGTAATGCAAAGACGACCATCAACGGGATTTTCCCCTCATAAGTAGGTTTTGTCTGGCTCAGCAATTAAACTATGCGTGGGTAAATTGTAGTTGTTCAAGCCTAACATTTAGTAGCTCTCTATCAAAAAAGTAAGAGTTTTCTTCTTCAGCAAGCATAAATGTTAACATTTGTTTTTCGATTTGCATTGTTTATGTTTGAGAGTAATGTCAACGTTACTCATGCTTCTTTTAGTGAGCCAAAACCCGTAAAATCCCTCAGGTATTGTTATCTGCTCATTTTGGTTCCCTGTTCTGTTAACTTTAGAACCTTATTATTCTCCCTGGCTTCATTATATTAAACCATACGACTTTGTAACATATTTCATGAAGCTGCAACATTTTGGCCCCGCCATTCGTTATTAATAGCATGTTCTAAAAATGAAGGGCGGTCTTGAGGTGTTATTGTTACAAACATTTTTTGAACGAAATAAAAATGAGTGCATTCCCATTGCTGCTGCAAATCTTCTGTTGGGCCGCACTACATCTTAAACATATAGCACCTGATATCTTGACTTGCTGTGACCCAGACTGCCTCTTTTCATAAAAAAGGTGAGTACGCCATTAAGAGATATCTTAACCACCTATTGGCAAACTGACCACATCAAGAAAGCGGGGTTTGGTTTAGTCATTCCGATGCAGTTTTATCAGAACCAGTTAAAACTTTGCTGTGTTTTGAGGCATCAACTGGGTGTGAGTGGCGTATGTTACTGATCATTTAAATACCCTGATCCTTTGGTGAGGCAGTGTACAATTTTCATTTTTATTACACGTCCGACGTTATTTTGATGAACTGCGAGCGCCATTGCCAAATGACAACCGTTTCATCCATCAGCAACCTAATAGCGTGAAGGCTTTTGAAAGGATCAGTACATTCAATATTAAGCATCAAGACAGGCTTTAGACAAACGTTGGATCATTAATCATGTCTAGGGACTTTATTTTCGGGGGCACGCACAGAAAGTATAATATGACTGGCATCTCATTTCAAAACTTTCTTTTCAGGAAAACTGTTCAGCCTGGGTCACCTACAGCAAGAGCATAACAAACAGATTGGAACCATTTATCTAGACAACTTCTAAGGGCCTACTAGAGCGGGGCATGAACGAAATAACACGGGACTCTATTCGCACTTACGTGTGTGTTTGCTAGGTTCACAAGCACAGGCAAGATCAAGCATAACTGATCTTCTACTGGCTTTGACGCGCCATAAAACAATCCTTAGCAAATTTAGAGGACGCCATTACTTCTACAGTGATTTACCTTCAAAGTATTCAAAGGTACCCAACATGTTTTACAATACGCAGATCGAAAAGTGAGACTTTGCTGTTGGCATGCGTTTATACATGCTGCCTTCAGACCTCCAGACTCCAGCTAGGTATAATAATACCTATAATAATGAAATTCTTATAAGCAGGCAATGAACAGAAGGTTGGGAAAAAAAACGACATAAATTCTGAGCCAGTAATATTACGAGCAGTACAACAAACCACCCACGATTAAGTCATCTATTCCTGAAGTCCAAACCCCCAAAGTCATTGAAGACTCAGCAACGCTGAGACTTGTTCGCGATGACCATGAATATGAAAAGACGCGCTTGTTCTTGGGATTAACTGGCTAGGATTACTTGGTCTTTACTCTTCACTAAATATTACCAACTTTAAGAGCATAATGTCCATAAGTGCTCGGACCATAAAGCCAACTACTTGCTTGCAGTAGACAAAAGCCAGCTGGACGATACTCCCCACTCTTCCTGGTTAAAGGTCCTGGCTGTACTGCTAATATTTTTACTAAACTGCCAGATGGATCAAGCTGTTTTTTTTACCCATGTATTTTCAGGGGGAGGCGCTGGCGGCGGAGGTACTGAACTTTGGCCACCGCCCCTGGATAGCCAACCCCCATGTACTTATTCAATCCTAAGGCAGTTATAACGCTTGCTAATGTGACACTTGCTCTTAAACAGTGTTCGTATTCGTCTCTGTAGTGTCGTGTCTTATATAAAATTTTTTCGATAGTTTCTCTTATTCTATTCCTGAGTTCGTAATTGGTCTCGGTTAGTAGTTCGCACTTTAGTCTTGCTGATCTTTCTTGTTCAAGACTTTTCGTCTTTGGGTTCTTCTTTCTTTAACACCAGGCCCTAAGTTGGCGTCATCCAGCTCAACAAAGTTTTTCTTTTTCTCTTTTATATGACCTCATCTCGTTCCCTAGTTTTGCTAAAATTGTTTGTTAATTCGCCTCTGCTCCTTCTTAAGCCTGCTCACGAAAGGCCTCTATTTCTCGCATGGGTAGCGGTGAGTCGTGTATAGTCTTTAACGCTGTTTCCATTGCACACCTGGCTTCTGTTCTATTAATTTATTAATTAACCTGCCCCCCCCCGAATGATTTCATTCTTTAGTTCCCTGTTTTGCATTTGGTTATCTGTTGGGAGTTCTTGCCCGTGTGTTTTGAAGTTTTGCAACTGCATCCCTCTCTAAATTTTGGTCTATCAATGCCTAGGCGATTTTGACTTTCACCTGAGGTCTTTTTCTACTGGTACTCTTGGCTCAACACTTTGAAGGTTTGGTTTAGTTTTGTTAAGCCGAACAGATTCTCCATGATCCGCTCTTTACAAACAACATGAACATCTTCTATTCAAAAGTCATTTTGGGTCTCTAAATTGGGAGGTTCTTGGCCTAACTTTTGTTAAAAATGCTCGACCGTACTTTCTGTTACTACACGCCGCTTGAGAGCGCTGGAGCGATGCCGTGTAAAGGGATCCTTTACAATGTGTCTCCAGGATCAAAAACATCATAATCTTCTTCGCCTTCCCTTCTGCCATGTTTTAAATAATTAATTTTTATTTTGTTTATAAAAAACAATGTCACAAGCATATGGCTCGATTCTGGCCCGTATAGAAAGCTGAAAGAACCCCTTGGCGTGCCGGCACTACACGGCTATTCCTGTTCCCCATACTCATCTACTCTTGATGCAGATCACATTCTTACTGTTCGGATTTCAGACCTAGGAGCGACTGATTTGATTGTGCCAGGCTCTGCACGGCTTCTTTTAAATAGAACTCGCTTCAAACAACAGAACCAATCCAGAACAGTGGTCCAGCATTTGGGACGGGCTAATCGTTAAGAAATTTCTGTTAAAACTTGAGGGGGCAAGGAAGTTTTTCTTTAAACAATGCAGACATATTTTTTTAACTATTCTGATCTATGGTACCCCGACGAATGACAAGGGAAGATCTTGCGTTTCCGGAATCCGGCACATGCACGCAAGCCACTCACCCTTAGACTAGGCGCGAACTCGCCTCAGGTGCTAAACAGCAGCCAAAAGGCTTTGCTGTAAGTTATGCGTATGGTAATCGCTTTTCCATTCCCCTAGATTTTGAGTTGTTAAAAGCGCATTGCCCCATACTTTCAAGGAGCATTTTTTCCAAAAAAAAAAGGGGGGGGGGGGGGACAGATTGTCATCTGAACTAACTTTTAATGAATACAAACGTGTAATCAAATCAACAGGACACCGCAGAAAGTCCAGCATTTCGGACATCTGTTCGAGTTTGACGTTGTTAGCAACCCTGATATTCGCAAGCTGCTTGGGGATCACTATAAGTCCCAAGTCGCCATATCTTCGCCAAACGGTGCGTCATCATACCACATATCCTAGAATCAGGGCAGACACTATCTGGAATTTTAGTTTTAGCGTCTCAGCAAGATCGCTTTAAAGGTATTTGATTGCTGAGTGACGCTGAAGACCCATTCACAGTGGACGTGAAAAGTTTTTTAATCCAAAAATAACGAACGTCCATTGTTCGGATTGAGGGCAGCCTAACCCACTCTAGCTAGCGGGCTTAAACCTATCAGATTTTGATTGAATAGAAAAACTGTTGGATGTGGGAGGGAGGTGTAGAAATCGACTAGTTGCCTTGCGTTACCGATCTACACCCTTGCACAGTGTAACGATTGATGATTATTTCCCCCCCCCCCCCCATCCGGTTTATGGATTGACATAAGGTCAACGGAGGATCATCAGTTACATGGAAGCGGGAGAACTGTGAGAGACGTAATAAAACATTCAATAGAAAAGACGAAGAAAAGCCGACTCAATTAAACCGCTTAATGTACATTTGTTTTTAATATATGATGCGAAGCTGACTATTGAAGGTAGCAGATTACAAGATATACAATACTAAATTATTTTTATTTTATAAAAAGCATGTCTGATTCAGGTTTATCCAAATTCCTACGCACGCCAAAAGAAGAGATAGAGGCAATTGTGCTGCTGAAGATAAAAACCCTTCAGATTAACAAACATTACACAAATGAACAAAAACTCGAGCAGCCCTTTCAAAATACAGCCCCCCCCCACGAAGGTATTTCTGCTGCTTTCATGCTGTTACCTATGCAATTACAGGCGCTCGACTAAAGCGCTGCAATCAGCGAGGAAGAGTGTTGGCCTTTGCAACGGGGCATAGGCGCACCCGCGGCTTAACCTCTAGGCGGTTTGTCTTTAGCTCTCGGCCTGTGTTCATTCGAAATATAACTGTAGGTGCTGCTAGCAAAAAATTTAAAACTAAACTCAAACGCACCAGCCATGGTTCACCTAATAAACGGCTAAATTAGCTCGTTCAAACTGTCAATAATAAGCGCTACCTGACTCAAACATCACGGATGAAGAATTTACTCGTTTGCAGGCCGATTTTGATGACTCTACCACACAGCCACAAGTACGTTTGAGCTTCCAGAAGGCAAGGACAGTTTTTCTCAACGCCAGCCGCGCGCAGATAAAAAAGAATGCTTTTAAAAAAAGTAAAGAAACATTAACTCTGTTCCTCAAAGCTCACCTACATGCAAAGGCGTTTATACTTGGTTTATGAGTCCAAGCGCAAAAAGACCGTTGATATTGGTTTGATTACGTATTTTTTTTAATTTAAATAACTATTTTGAGTTAGAAAAGGGACTCAACATGGCTAAGATATATGAAGGACAAGACGAATTTTTGAAGCATGCCAGAATAATTTGTCAAGGGAGCATGAAAGATATTGATTGAGAAGTCATTGCTCCGCAAGCGTACGGGCAAGTGTGGGTCAGCTCTTTCTCAAGTTCCAGTGTAAACTAACAATAGACCGCCAGTTAAAGTAATGTTGCTGTTTTAATTGATATGTAACAATAAATGAAGAAAATCTAGACGTCTGGGTCTCAACTAAACAGGCAGACTATTCTTTCCTCTAATGACTTACCGGCTGGTTGGGCAGGACGAACAGCTTGCCCTCAGTTTGACGTGCTGCGAAGAAGCCAAAATGAGAGGCTCCTGGTTGGTCAGCAGGGCGAAGTCCTAGAGATCAGATTAAACAGTCTAAGTATGCACCGGCTTTTTGGCAAGTCTCACATTCCACTACCTCCAGCATCTATCGCAAAAAAGCAGTTATAAACATAATGAATACAGACCACAAAGTTTTTGTGGTGTGTTCTTGCAAGGCTGCATTACGCCCGCAAACACGCTAGAGAGAGTTGTCCTAACTATCGCCCATAATCAATGATCTTAACTTTAGTGAATATCCTTTCCCGTTAGCGTGGTTCATTGATCTGTTTGCCGACCCCACCACCAACCCATAATGTTAATGTCTACACATTGGCGATGAGGAAACCGATTGGTGCCAATTAAAGTGTCCAAGAAACAGTCCAACGCTTGGCGAACCAGACAAACAATCCATGTTGACTTACTATGATGTTTTCACCAGCGGGGCTTACCGCATTACAATTAATAGCACATGAGTAGCTTATTGGGATACTTCAAAGATTACCATCAACCCAGGAAGTCTGCAGAAAATGTGTAACAAGAATGCCATCTATCTGTTCAGCCGCGATGCGAACCTCCGCCCCCCCTGTATTGGTCCAGTTGACTGTCTACATAAGAACTCATTACGCCCCCAACTGGATCTAAAGTTGTTTTAAGAACTGGAAAGGATGCAAAAATCTCCATACGTAGTTTACGCAGACTTCGACATCATCCTTTCCCTTATGAAGGGCCAGCGCCACAAAACCTTCGAATAAACAGTCTTAATGAGTAATTATCAGATTTTGTGTCATTTGCCTTCATTATTGTCAGGTCGGCTGCGCTCATTCAGCACCGGAATTCTATTAGGGACAGATGCTGCAGAACAAAATCAACATTCTTTAAACACGCATGCAGCAACGAGCGTAATGATGTTCTAATAATCAAAACTCTATTGAAATCATATGGCGCCTGGGAAAGGGTGTGGGGGGGGGGACAACAACCAGTATGAACTCAAGCACGCATTGTTGAGATTTGCGGTTTAGAGCTAACGCCCACGAGTGTTAAACCCACCGTAAGAGACCATCATACATTAGTGGGAAGTGTAGGAGGAGCGGCGCATAACAAATGCAATCTTCACACTAACGTTTGAACCAAAGACATGGAAGCTGGCCCATCTTCTTTCATAAACTTGCGAGGTTACGACATCTCATCTTTATTGCAAGCAGTAACAGCGCTTCAGGGTTAGCATGCATTGCCCAGTCATCAGAAAAGTACCATGTGTTTCACTTTAATACATGTCTTTCTACGACTTCTATGCAACACATGTGGGCTAATTAGAGGCACTGGGCTAAGTCCTTAATAGTCCTGCAATAACGGAATATATTTGACTCAACTCTCGTTAGGAAGGGTGTTTACCCTTTGAATACATGAACAGTTGGGGGAAAGGTTTTGGTGAAGACACATCCCTTCCTGAAGGCGCGTACTTTTTCTAGTCTTAGCGGAACGGCCATCCAGTGATTCTGATCCCCGCCATGCTCAGATGCGTGGCAGAAAGTTAGACTTGTAAAACGCTGGGAGACTATCTTGATTTCCTACTTGATGGGCTGAACATGTTTGTTGGCGGGGACATCTTTGAAAATTATTAGAAAGACCTGCACATGAAACATTATAGCCTGGATGCGCATTACATTTCGCGCCCGGGATGAGCTGGATTGCAGTCTTAAAGGTTTACTGGAGTACAGATTGATTATTGTCGATTACAATGATTCAGATGATTGAAAACGGGACTGCGTGAGGAATTAGTATGGCGCGCGCCATTACAGTAAAGCAAACAACAAATACTTGGATCATTCTGATCGAGTAAAAGGTTAACTTATTCATGTATTTAGATGCAAACCATTGTTGGTTGGGCAATGGCGCAATCGCTTCCATTACGCAACTTTAAAATGTACACCGGTACGAATAATATTCAAAAGGCTGAAAGTGGCATGAGACAGTTTAACGCTGAATCTCAGCAGCGCGGTTTCATTCTAGAAGTTGATTAGACTATCCTCATGAACTCCATTGACCTGCATAATGGACTATCCCTTAGCAGCAGAAAGGGTCTAAAGATGAATCAAGAGAGCCGCCTAAAACTTGTGCCCAATCTTCAGGCAAAAAAAAATTGATGTCTGCTCATTCCAGACTTCTACAATTTTATTTAAGGACATGGTTTGAAGTTGCCAGCTGTTCATCGTATAATTGCTTTTGATCAAGAAACAGTTCATGAAAACCATAACTACATCATGAAGAACATGATCTCAGAACAAAATCCAGAGGCTTCAGAAAAAGACTTTTTCAAGCTGATGAACAACAGCTTTGTTTTGAAGGACTATGGCGAATCCGCACACGCGTAAAGATGTCAGATTAGTCACCAGCGAGAACGAAGCAATTCCGTGCTCCTTCAAAACCTAATATCAAGGACTTTTAGAAGATATCATAATCGCTTTTTGGCATAATGATGAAAAAAAGGAAAGTCAAATTAGACAAACTGTATTTATTGGGGTTTCTGTTTTAGAATTATCAAAGCTTTTGATGTTAGAGTTTCTTTATGACTACTTTAAGCCCTCGTTTCCTGAGTCCAAGAGTACTTTACTCAGATACAGATCGTTTTGTTCTAGATATCAACTGACGAATTCTATAAAGACATGGAAAAACGAAGTAGCTAAAAGGGCATGCGGACGGTTGGTATGCTAAATCTGATTACCTAAAGATTCGCCTTTGCTTCAATTACTCCCAAAGCCGGTTTTAGGAATGATGAATGAAGCGATGAATTATCTGGAAAGGTGCTCAAGGAGTATGTGGGGTTAAGGTCAAACAATGTACCGTATTTTGAGCCACGAGAAAATCATAAGAAGCAAGGGATATCTCGCAGTGTTGTGCAGTCAAAAATATCCATGACAAACTACAAGAAGCATTGTTTGGCAATAAGACTTTTCCTCAAGACAACGTAAATATGCGGATTAATTAATGGATCAACAACAGTTGTTAACAAAGAAGTCATTATATAGAACCAAAACAAAACGGGTGTTTGTTACTCCGGAGTTTTCATATGCAATGGGCATGGAGAACCGTAACAATTAATTGAAGCGGAAACTGTGTTGGCGGAATTATTGCAGTTCTCTTTCACAAAAAGATCTTGAGGAGCTGGCTGTTTTGTTGTGTCAGTTTCTCGTAAATAATACCGGGCGGATTCATCTTTACAATTCTTTTTATTTCATCTGGTCAACACTCCAAACTGGATCGGTTGCCCTGTGCGAGTGTCCCTTCTGCTTCCGGGTAAATAGGTACCTTACTTTCATCCAAAAGGTCATAGTTTGCTGGATGAAGACTCTCCTTCGCAACATTTATTGTTTTTCTTTTGATTGCTTGTACTGGCTTTAGCCCTTTTTAAATTTCTTCATTATTCATTGCGGCAAAACTGAGGGCCGTCTTCTAACCCATTCTGTGTTGCGAGAATTGTCAAGCAGCTCTTGTGATAGGGTAGGAGCACAGTCGTTCAGCTAAACTGTTTGTGTAAGTTTTCAACCTAAAGCCTGTGATGTGAACTCGGATGCCTCTTTTAATGGTAACTTCTGTTTTAACCATAATTGAGTCATTGCCCTTTAAGTCTTTTCCATCATCGACTTGAAGCATGCGGAGGATAAGTTAGTGGCCCTCGGTTGATATATCAGTTCTATAGGACAGCAACAGCAGAGGCACTCTTTTGTGTTAATGGTTCGCGCCAATCTTTGTATTCTTGACGCTATGGGGGCAAGGACTGTAAGTGCGTACATAAATCTTTTTCGTCTAATCCTATCCGAGCGCGTAAATATAGAAGATCCATTTTGAATGGGTGTCGTTTGGAGTTGTGAATCTCCAAGTGCGGTCTCTGTATTCTCTAGGGGCAGGTATAAATTTGCCAAATTCGCTTGTTTAGATAACCATTCTTTTGCTGTTTGTCACTGATCCAGCTGCTTGGTTAGCTTTTGTATTGCTGTGATTCCCTTCCCAATCTCCTTTGGGCGAATAATAGATTTTGTTCATTTTTTTATTCAGCCAATATTATGGCGCAACACACAAATCACAACACAGTCATACCAACGACAATAACCCCGATTACTTGCATCTTTTGTTTTTCTGAGGTTGATAAAAGTCACTGAATTTTGTGGGGCAATGTCTGGACGGTTTGCCTGTTCCTAGATAATATTGTTTTATTGCTTGAGTCAACATTTTTAAATGTGTAAGCTGCATGCCCCTGTTCTTTAAGGGTTGTTCATTAATACAATCTACACCTGCTCAAAGTCTCTGCTTTCATAGGCGTCTTGTGCCTGCTTGCTAGTTGCTCCAAAGCTTTGTTAGTCCTTTTTCTCTCGCTGTCATCCCGCAGTTACTAATGCAAAATTACTGCGCTAAAAGCATGCGCATTCACCACAGCGCCGCTGATCATTATTGCGTGTGAAGGCCATTTTTTTTAAATGTATTTTTTTTTTTTCTTACATATTTTATATTGTATGGAATTATTCTGCTTAACTAGAAAAATCTTTCGTGGCAACCGAAGCTGCACTGATAGCAATCAGCTTTGCTGAATCTCAAAGTCTAGTTTGCCAAGATCTGCTGGTTTAATCTTAACAAGCTTTTACCGAGCATGAGTAGCCTACATCTTAGGCCTCCAAACAGGGGCAAAGTGGAATAGTATACAGGTTAGCAACAGTTTTTCGTGATGCTATTTTTTAGAAAATAAAATTATTATAATTTAATAAAAACATGAACGTGAGATCTACTACACTACAAGGCGGCCTAAACCTTCCTGAATTATGAATGACCAAGTTAATGATCAAGCTATTATGCCCAAAAAGGAGAGGCTGTATTCTTTGCAGCATGTGGAAAAAAAACAAAACAGTTCCTCGGAACTGAATTCAGCATAGAACAGATTCAAAACAGATGCCGCGCAGAGACATTTTCCAAGTTATCATAACAGGTATGAAGCGCTAGCTAGGGTCTAGAAATGGTGAAACGTGTGGGGCCAACGGCTCTTAGTTTGTCCACTAACTAGTCAGTCTAGTATTTGCTCCATGATTCTGTAATGATTTTATGTATTGATTTAACGCAGGATCCAGTTTTACAAAGTCATGTAGAGTCTTAGGATGTGATCTATACTACAGATTTGGCACATTGTTATCGCCATTAATCCTGGGATTAATAACTTTTAATCCTATAGCATTTTATTTCCCTTCAAAATGAACGAGCTGGGAACAATCATCAGGAACAGAACCGGTGGAGAAAGTAACCAAGCCGCAAATCAGCAGAAAACACTGAACGGTGGGACCAGATGAAAGAATCCTCATCCTGGGCGGGCTTAAAGCGGAAAAAAATTAGCAGAGTGGAACAGGACAAAAAAAAATTAATGTTACGCATCATGAAACATAACGCCGCCAGCGCCCGAACACGTTGGTTCATTGCGTGCTATAAAAACGCATGAGATTCAAGAACCGACAGCACAAAGTTTCATGGGATATTGAACTTAAAACTGTTGCCATTTTTGGACGCCATCGCTGCTGTTGGGGGAGTTATTGCGGCTATAAAATATATACCGATGCAACAGACGAAACAAAAGCCCCACACACTCCACCCAAATTGAGCCACTAAATGCAAAAAAAGGCCACCAGCCACGCCAAAAGCACTAACCACAAGGCATTATTTGATCCATTTGAAATGTAATAATATTTTAAGAACTTAATTTTAAATTTTTTAAATAAAATAGATCATGGCGTATTCTAAAATGCTGGTGTCAATAAATAACGACATGGATGTCTATAAAAGGCTTTTCCATAGCCCAGAATTGAATCAATGCGGTTGCTTCGGATGTAAAACCATCCTTAAGATCTATGCAGCGAACGTGAGCCAAGACATCCTCAACGATGACGCGTTTTTTTGAGGCGTGTGGGTACTATATTATGCATCTGCCTATTTAGATAAAAACAGAGATTGGTATTTTTTTGATAATTCTAGAACTTGAATAAGAACTTGAATAAGAACTTGGTTGTACTAGAGGCTGGAACTTTGCGGATGACTTGAGGATGGACTTGAGGCCGACTTGAGGCTGACTTAAGTAAGACCTTAGAAGTGACTTAAGTAGAAACTTAGAACGTGACTTGGGTGCCTTAAGGATGAACTTGAGGATGAACTTGAGGGACAACTTGAGGATGACTTAGTAAGAACTTAGAAGTGACTTGAGGATGAGTTTGTGACACAACTTGAGTAAGAATTAGAGTGACTGATTAAAACACTTTAACTAAGCACTTGAGGTGGCTTAAGGTTTTGACTTTAAAAAAAATTTTGTAACTTTTTTTTTTTTTTTTTTTTTATTTTTTATTTAATTTTTTTTTTTTTTTTTTATAATTTTTTTTTTTAATTTTTTTTATAAATTTTTTTTTTTTTTTAATTTTTTTTAATTTTTTTTTCATTTTTTTTTTCATTTTTTTTATATTTTATTTTTTTGTAAAGTAATTTTATCTCCCTTTAATTATGCAAAAAATATATATTACTCCCTGAATACATTCTTATTTATAGATCGTGAGAGAGAATTGATTATTAAAAGTTGTGTTTTTGTGTTTAATTTGCGAAGTTTTTAATATAAATATTGTACAAAGTAGCTACTTAAGAAGTACTTTAAAGCACCGTGTTGTTTAACTTTAAAAATATTCTGCTTGAATAAAAAACAATTTTAATAACACCCCCAATTATGCATAAACACCTCAAAAATTATAAAGCTTTCAGTTTGCTACAGTATATAATATTACTCCAAACAGTGTACAGTTGGGGAATATGCCTGCGGTGGTTTTGTGCTTGTTTGTGTGGGTTAGCAAGTCTTAATTGGACCCTCTTCTCCCCTATAGTGACCTTCCCATTTTCGAGTTTCGTTTAGGTCACTGGCGCGGCTATAAACGCCCAGCAAACCACTGTGATGTCTGGGTCACTTGCGTGGCTTAAACGCCGCAAACCAAACTGTGTGTGTCCTAGGCAAGGGCCACTGAAAATGGGGTGAGAGACCTTGCGCCAAATTAGACCAACGAAAGTAGGCAACCAAGTGTAGAAATCCACTATTAGAGGCATATTCCCAAAAAACTCTTCGCATTAGCCACCTTATCTGTGATCTCCTGGATCTGGCTTGGGGCCCTAGGGCGCCATAGGGTCTCAAGTTAGGACCATGGGTGATCAGTATGTGGCTAGATGCGAAGGTTTTGCATTTTTTTTATTATTCAAAAGTTTAGTAAATTAGTATTAAAAACAGACAACCTACACAGTAGGTTTGTTTGTAGGGTCGTTATTTTTTTGGTCCACCCCCCCCCCCCTTGAATACTTGTCAGAGAACAGGAATAGGCGGCTCTTTTAGGCCCCTTTCGCCAAAATACGTGGTGGAGTAGCAAGTGCGTCAGAAGCGCATATTACAGTTCTCTCCCAGCACTTGGTACGATCTTATGGTTTCCAAAACGTTTTCCAAAAACTCTTCTACTACCAAGGGATTACTGCCACGCTGCGGCAAACCGTGTCGTCCGTGGATAAAGAAGTCGGATGCAATTGTTATTCATTGTGGTTCAATGATATTCAACAAAAGAACGTTGCCTCCTCTAGCAACTCTTTGCGCAACCGTTAAAACCATCGCTTAACGCGCATTACACGCCAACATTGTGATCAGTAAAGTGGCTCCTGTTTCTAACCCGAGTAAACATAAACCGCGAAATGTTTCAAACGCGGTTATAAACTTGAACTATTCAACGTTCCCAAAGTGTCGTTCATCAGCCATGAGACTCTCCTTGCCAGCCCAGACACTGGACAGACGGGAGTCCCACCCGAACCAAAAAGGAGCAGTGTACTTGCTGGTACTTAGGGCGACACGTTCACCAGCTTTTCTGGAAGAAAGTTACCCTCTGGCAGCAAATCCTGGAACCCCGGTCTACACCGTTCTTCATGGGAACACGATACCTTCCTCCCCCAGTCTTCTCGTCACACAGATATCATCATCTACCTTTTCTCCTGTACCAGGGCCCTGGCGGAACTTCTATGATGTTCTACAAGACTGGTGAATGATCTTCATAAAACCTAACAACACTCCCCCGTCAAGAAAGTCAGTAGTTGTGCTATAATGTCTAGCGACTGAAATGATAAACTGATCGTCTTTGTGATATATATTTGCCTGGTTGCCATTTTGATTTTTTTTCTAGCCTGCTACATCGCATAGTTTCCTCAACCCCCCCACCCCCCCCACCCCTTTTGTTTTTGTGTATGTGCGTTACACATTACCATCTTATTCCTCTTCTAGGCCTTGCCTTTTGTAAAAGTGTTCTCTATTGCGTTACTGTTCACTGATTAGTTCATTGTTAGGAATTGTCTTTTTATCTTTCATTTGAACATCTTCATTTTGCAATTGTGCCTCCCTTGAATGTCCATTGTAAAAATTTGATGGCAAAGAAGACTGACATTAATATACTACAATGGAACTGCCGGTCGATTAACAAGAATTTGGTAAATCTTCAACAGCATCTTGAAGCCAGCTCCTACATGGTCCTTATTCTTCAATCACTAAATGTGTCTAAAAACGACTTGCCACGGCTGGATCGTTTCTTTTACCCGCCTGTGGTACAAGAAACTGGGTGACAATGAGAAAGTCTCTGCAGCCATGTATATAAATGACCAGTTATTTTACCACCCCCTTCAGTCACCTATACCTCCTGCACCTCAGACTTGTATCTTGTGCAGCTTCCGTTCACTTTGACAATTCTCTAGTCTTGAACATTGTCTCTGTGTACTTCCCAAAAGGAGTAATGATAGCAATTCAGACTGGCTACATAATATAAACTTTCAAAGTAGTAAATGGTTAATTGCAGGCGACTTTAATGAACATGCTCCTTTCTGGGATAGAACTTGCACGAAGTCAGCTCAACCGTTTAGTGGAGAACATATCAGACTCCCCACTCGTCCTGTTAAATGATGGAAGTATCACGAGACTGCCTGATACTCTAGTCACAGATCATCTGCAATTGGACCTGTCTTTAATCTCCCCATCAATGGTCCCGAGCTGTACATGGCAAACTTATGATAACACTTTAGGGAGTGATCATATTCCCATAGTTATTTCTCTGAGAGGTTTGTAGTGAGCCAAGATGACAGTAAGGATAAAATCCAAAGTTTGATTACAAGCGAGCTGACTGGGCCAAATTTCAATCTGTGCTATCTTCATATGATGTCAATTCTTTTGATAAATCTGATATAGAATCTATGTACAGTCATTTTACTATCTCACTACTGCATGCAGCTGTGAGGCAATTCCGATTCTTAGTCAATCAAAATCTCCCAAACACACGGGTAAAGTGTGGTGGACAGAATCTTGCAGAAACGCTGTTGATAAAAATAAAAGCACGTTAAACTGTACGCAAAAGTAAAAAAGGTTAAAGGGAGCATACCAGTTAGAACTGCCAAGAATCAAAGGAATAAAGTAATTGAAAATGCTAAACGCGAGTACTGGTCGTCATTTTGTTTTAATGAAATAAGTGAACATAAAGATATCAATAAATATTGGGAAAAAGATCCATGAAATGAAAAACGGAATCCATTTACCTGCATATCCAATCATAATAGGTGCTGAAAATTTCCTTCGGCATACCAAAAAAGCAGAATCATTTGCTGACATGTTTTCCAAAAACAGCTCCTTCTGTAGTTTATCAGACAAATGCAGAGCCATGAGGGAAAACCAATCTAACAAAGAAATGTACGCTGATCCTGACGAAAATAATGATCATTATCTAAATGCTGATATTACTTCTCAGGAATTACACTCTGCTATTTCTTCATTGTCTAATAAGAAAACGTCTGTTGGTTTAGATGCCATTTCTAATGAAATGTTAAAACATATACCACAAAATTTTGTTTTATTTCTACATGAAATTATTAATAAATGTTGGATTGAAGGAAACATACCTTCCATATGGAGAGACTCAATTATTGTTTCCCATTTTAAAGAATGGAAAATCAATGACAAACACAAATAGCTATCGACCTATAGCTCTTTACATCTCATGTCTGTAAACTAATGGAGATAATTGTTCTAAACAGATTGACATACTATTGTGAAAAAACTGGCATTATCCCCGCAAACCAGGCCGGTTTTAGAAAGGGCAGGTCTACGATTGATCAT
>JAFLJL010000500.1:132500-137500 GCA_018398815.1 Conus ventricosus | reverse complement strand
ATAGCATTGTGAGGTAGTTGTGATGCCAATCCTGTGTTTCACAGCATTGTGAGGTAGTTGTGATGCCAATCCTGTGTTTTATATCATTGTGAGTTAGTTGTGATGCCAATCCTGTGTTTTATAGCATTGTGAGGTAGTTGTGATGCCAATCCTGTGTTTTATAGCATTGTGAGGTAGTTGTGATGCCAATCCTTTGTTTCACAGCATTGTGAGGTAGTTATGATGCCAATCCCGTGTTTTATAGCATTGTGAGGTAGTTGTAATGCCACTCCTGTGTTTCACAGCATTATGAGGTAGTTATGATGGCAATCCTGTGTTTTATAGCATTGTGAGGTAGTTGTGATGCCACTCCTGTGTTTCACAGCATTGTGAGGTAGTTATGATGCCAATCCTGTGTTTTATAGCATTGTGAGGTAGTTGTGATGCCAATCCTGTGTTTTATAGCATTGTGAGATAGTTGTGATGTCAATCCTGTGTTTTATAGCATTGTGGGGTAGCTGTGATGCCAATCCTGTGTTTTATAGCATTGAGGGGTAGCCGTGATGCCAATCCTGTGTTTCACAGCATTATAAGTTAGTTATGATGCCAATCCTGTGTTTCACAGCATTATAAGTTAGTTGTGATGTCACTCCTGTGTTTCACAGCATTGTGAGGTAGTTGCAGTGTAAGGCACATGTTTCACAGCATTGTGAGGTAGTTATGATGTCAATCCTGTGTTTCACAGCATTGTGAGGTAGTTATGATGTCAATCCTGTGTTTCACAGCATTGTGAGGTAGTTGCAGTGTAAGGCACATGTTTCACAGCATTGTGATTTAGTTATGATGTCAATCCTGTGTTTCACAGCATTGTGAGGTAGTTGTGATGCCAGTCCTGTGTTTCACAGCATTGTGAGGTAGTTGTGATGCCAATCCTGTGTTTTATAGCATTGTGAGGTAGTTGTGATGTCAATCCTGTGTTTCACAGCATTGTGAGGTAGTTGTGATGTCAATCCTGTGTTTTATAGCATTGTGAGGTATTTGTGATGCCAATCCTGTGTTTTATAGCATTGTGAGGTAGTTGTGATGCAAATCCTATGTTTTATAGCATTGTGAGGTAGTTATGATGTCAGTCCTGGGTTTCACAGCATTGTGAGGTAGTTGTAATGCCAATCCTGTGTTTCACAGCATTGTGAGGTAGTTATGATGTCAAGCCTGTGTTTCGCAGCATTGTGAGGTAGTTGTGATGTAAATCATGTGTTTCACAGCATTGTGAGGTAGTTACGATGTCAATCCTGTGTTTTACAGCATTGTGAGCTCGTTGTGATGTCAAACCTGTGTTTCACACCATTGTGAGGTAGTTGTGATGCCAATCCTGTGTTTTATAGCATTGTGAGGTAGTTGTGATGCCAATCCTGTGTTTCACAGCATTGTGAGGTAGTTGTGATGTCAATCCTGTGTTTCACAGCATTGTGAGGTAGTTGTGATGCCAATCCTGTGTTTCAAAGCATTGTGAGGTAGTTGTGATGCCAAGCCTGTGTTTCACAGCATTGTGAGGTAGTTGTGATGCCAGTCCTGTATTTTATTGCATTGTGAGGTAGTTGTGATGTCAATCCTGTGCTTCACAGCATTGTGAGGTAGTTGTGATGTCAATCCTGTGTTTCACAGCATTGTGAGGTAGTTGTGATGTCAATCCTGTGTTTCACAGCATTGTGAGGTAGTTGTGATGTCAATCCTGTATTTTATAGCATTGTGAGGTAATTGTAATGCCAATCCTGTGTTTTATAGCATTGTGAGGTAGTTGTGATTCCAATCCTGTGTTTCATAGCATTGTGAGGTAGTTGTGATGTCAATCCTGTGTTTCACAGCATTGTGAGGTAGTTATGATGCCAATGCTGAGTTTTATAGCATTGTGAGGTAGTTGTGATGCCAGTCCTGTGTTTTATATCATTGTGAGGTAGTTGTGATGCCAATCCTGTGTTTTATAGCATTGTGAGGTAGTTGTGATGCCAATCCTGTGTTTAATAGCATTGTGAAGCCGCTGTGATGCCAATCCTGTGTTTTATAGCATTGTGAGGTAGTTGTGATGCCAATCCTGTGTTTCACAGCATTGTGAGGTAGTTATGATGTCAATCCTGTGTTTCACAGCATTGTGAGGTAGTTGTGATGCCAATCCTGTGTTTTATAGCTTTGTGAGGTAGTTGTGATGCCAATCCTGTGTTTCACAGCATTGTAAGGTAGTTGTGATGTCAATCCTGTGTTTCATAGCATTGTGAGGTAGTTGTGATGCCAATCCTGTCTTTTATAGCATTGTGAGGTAGCTGTGATGCCAATCCTGTGTTTCACAGCATTATAAGTTAGTTATGATGTCAATCCTGTGTTTCACAGCATTGTAAGGTTGTTGCGGTGTAAGTCACATGTGTCACAGCATTGTGAGGTAGTTATGATGTCAATCCTGTGTTTCACAGCATTGTGAGGTAGTTATGATGTGAATCATGTGTTTCATAGCATTGTGAGGTAGTTATGATGTCAATCCTGTGTTTCACAGCATTGTGAGGTAGTTGCAGTGTAAGGCACATGTTTCACAGCATTGTGAGGTAGTTGTGATGCCAATCCTGTGTTTTATAGCATTGTGAGGTAGGTGTGATGCTAATCCTGTGTTTCACAGCATTATAAGTTAGTTGTGATGTCAATCCTGTGTTTCACAGAATTGTGAGGTAGTTGTGATGTCACTTCTGTGTTTCACAGCATTATAAGTTAGTTGTGTTGTCACCCCTGTGTTTCACAGCATTGTGAGGTAGTTGCAGTGTAAGTCACATGTTTCACAGCATTGTGAGGTAGTTATGATGTCAAGCCTGTGTTTCACAGCATTGTGAGGTAGTTGTGATGCCAATCCTGTGTTTTATAGCATTGTGAGTTAGTTGTGATGCCAATCCTGTGTTTTATAGCAGTGTGAGATAGTTGTGATGTCAAGCCTGTGTTTCACAGCATTGTGAGGTAGTTGTGATGTCAATCCTGTGTTTCACAGCGTTGTGAGGTAGTTGTGACGTCAATCCTGTGTTTCAGTTGACGGATCCTGGATGAACTGGGGGCCGTGGTCTTCGTGCAGTGTGACGTGTGGTGGAGGCACAAGGACTAGGAGCCGACAATGTGACGGTCCACGCCATGGCGGCAAACCCTGTGACGACAGATTTAGTACAGAGACTGGGTCATGTGGAGGAAACCCTTGTCCAAGTGAGTGTACACTGCAAACTCTGTGTCATAGTGTTGTACTGTGAGAGAGAGAGAGAGAGAGAGAGAGAGAGAGAGAGAGAGAGAGGGAGGGAGGGAGGTAGGGGGCTGGTGGGGGAGGGGAGGGGGAGAGACAGGGGGAGATCTCACTGTTTGGTGTTAGAGCACTGTGAGGTAGCTGTTATATTAATATTGTGTTTCAGACAATTGTGAGGTAGCTGTTACGTTAGTATTGTGTTTCGTAGCGTCGTGAGGTAGTTTTTATGTCAGAATTGTGTTTCAGGGGACTGTGAGGTAGTTATTAGGTCAGTCAGGTGTTCCATAGCATTGTGCGGTTGTCGCTATGGCAATCTGTTTTTCATAACATTGTGTGGTAGTCGCTATGGCAATCTGTTTTTCATAGCATTGTGCGGTAGTCGCTATGTCAATCTGTTTTCCATAGCATTGTGCGGTATTCACTATGTCAATCTGTTTCTCATAGCATTGTGCGGTAGTTGCTATGTCAATCTGTTTTTTATAACATTGTGTGGTAGTCGCTATGTCAATCTGTTTTCCATAGCATTGTGCGGTAGTCGCTATGGCAATCTTTTTTTCATAGCATTGCAAGATAGCTGTTATGTCAATATTGTGTTTCAGACAATTATGATGTGGTTGTCATGTCAATCCTGTTTTTAATAGCATTGTGAGATAACAAGGTAGCTGTTATGTCCATATTGTGTTTCATAGCATTGTGAGGTACTTATGATGCCAGTCCTGTGTTTCGGACCATTGTGAGGTAGCTGGGGTGTCCGTATTGTGTTTCATACCATTGTGAGGTAGCTGTTATGTCCATATTGTGTTTCATACCATTGTGAGGTAGCTGTTATGTCCATATTGTGTTTCATACCATTGTGAGGTAGCTGTTATGTCCATATTGTGTTTCATACCATTGTGAGGTAGCTGTTATGTCCATATTGTGTTTCATACCATTGTGAGGTAGCTGTTATGTCCATATTGTGTTTCATAGCATTGTGAGGTAGCTGTTATGTCCATATTGTGTTTCATACCATTGTGAGGTAGCTGTTATGTCCATATTGTGTTTCATACCATTGTGAGGTAGCTGTTATGTCCATATTGTGTTTCATACCATTGTGAGGTAGCTGTTATGTCCATATTGTGTTTCATACCATTGTGAGGTAGCTGTTATGTCCATATTGTGTTTCATAGCATTGTGAGGTAGCTGTTTTGTCCATATTGTGTTTCACAGAATTGTGAGGTAGCTGTTATGTCCATATTGTGTTTCATAGCATTGTGAGGTAGTTATGATGTCAGTCCTGTGTTTCGGTTCGCTGTAAGGTAGCTGGGGTGTCCGTATTGTGTTTCAGAACATTGTGATGTAGTTGTTATATCAGTTATATATTTCAGATCTCTGTGGGGTAGTCGTGATGTCAGTCATGTTTTTCAGACCATTGTTGGGTAGTTGCGGTGTTACTCACGTATTTCATAGCATTGTGAGGTAGTTGTGATGCCAATCCTGTGTTTCACAGCATTGTGAGGTAGTTGTGATGCCAATCCTGTGTTTTATAGCATTGTGAGGTAGTTGTGATGCCAATCCTGTGTTTTATAGCATTGTGAGGTAGTTGTGATGCCAATCCTGTGTTTTATAGCATTGTGGGGTAGTTGTGATGCCAATCCTGTGTTTTATAGCATTGTGGGGTAGTTGTAATGTCACTCCTGTGTTTCACAGCATTGTGAGGTAATTGCGGTGTCACTCACATGTTTCACATCATTGTGAGGTAGTTGTGATGCCAATC
>JAFLJL010000500.1:85000-125000 GCA_018398815.1 Conus ventricosus | reverse complement strand
CGTGCATGTGCATGCGTGGGCCCAATATCCGACAGGCTTAGCCCTGTTTTTAGGACAGAAACACGCACACCAGTAGTCCCTAATTTATCCAAAGTTATTTTCGACAACAGAGGCGTTGTCCAGCAGAGACTGGTAAATCCCATTCCCTCGTGTAGTCAGCAAGAGACTGACAAAATATCAGCGGAGACTAAACACTGAAAGTCAGCAGGGACTGACGCAATGGCCGAAGAGAGCCCTGAGCAGCAACAGGCCGCAACAGTGGCATTCGCGGATCTGCAGTCACTGGATGCAAAAATGTCTGGCCACTTAGACAGACTTGAAGCCATGCTGCAGAGAACCGCTGGCCAAAGCCATTCGGGTGAACAACAGTGAACAAAAGGCCAATGGTGCCAGAAAGCGATCTTTGTCACCAGACACTTCAGAGTCCGATGACGTAGAAAAGTGTGACTCCGAAAACCGGCACAAGGGGGAAAAGTTGCACGCAAAAAGCACAAAGGCATTGTCAGAGTCATTGTCAAAGGTATTGTCAGAGTCGGAATATGAAGGGGAGGTAGTAGATGACACACCTTCAGCAGCCGGCTCTGATGAAGATTTGCTAGGGGAAACAGATGAAGATCTTGATGATGGTGAGGATACAGCACCACCAGTCTCCTCCTCCTAGCGCAAATCATAAACAAACGCTTCCAGTCTGGACTGTCAGAGGACAAACTGAAAGACAGGCTTGGTAAGTATCGAGTCAACAGTGAAATTTGGAAAAGTCTTCCAGCAGAGGCCAGAAGAGCTGACATCAAAAGCTCACATGTGCCAAAAGCACTAACAAAATCAGCAACAGCCTTGACAGACAGCAGACAAACAATACTCAGGGCACAACGCAACACCGACTCACAGACATCCAAGAAAATGAAAACAGCCATTGAAAAGAACACAGACAGTCTTGCACTCTTGGGTCATGCCTCACATCAGCTACCACTCAAGACGCAGACAGGCCATTCGCTCACACTTGCACCCCTCTATCACTGGCATTTGTAATGATTCTGTGCCAGTCACAAAATGGTTGTTTGGCGACAACTTGGCTGCATCACTCAAAGAAATTAAACAGGTTGGGCAATACTCTTGCTATTGAGGGGAAAAAATATAGAACATCTACAAGCCAGCACTACAGAAGCGGCAACCCTTTTTTAGGACAGAGAAACACCACCGGACAATGGTATCGGCGCAGAGGACAATGGTATCGGCGCAGAGGAGGCCGGGCCAGTCATATGAATCAAAGGCACAGGGGCGCCAACAAGAGGAATTGGCAAGCTTAGCTCTGCCCCACTCAGCCAGCCAGCGATGCGGTAAGCGTTTACTACTACCACAGTCTCCCACAGCTAAGGGCAGAATTACAGGCAGAGAGGCATACGTTTCAAGAAGGCAGGCTCCAATATTTTCTTCCCGTATGGGAATCACCTACAACAAACCAAGAAATCTTACAGGTGATAAGAGGAGCCACACTGGAATTTACAACAGACCAAGGAATCTTACAGGTGATAAGAGGAGCCACACTAGAATTTGAAGAGAACACTCTGTTATCCCCTCACACTTGTTCTAGTAGTACACAACCTGGCTTGAACCAGGCGGAAACAAATATCATAGACAGTGAGATGAATAAACTCATATCAAAAGGAGTTATATCCCCTTGTACATCTGTACACGATCAACACGTGTCACCTGTGTTCACAAGGCCAAAAAGGATGGGTCAAACCTGAATTTGAAAAAATTGAATCAAGATATTACTTATCACCATTTCAAAATGGATACTGTGCATGGTGCACTGAAGTTAGTGACACCTTTTTTTTCATGGCTTCTATAGACCTAAAGGATGCCTATTACTCCATCTCCATTGCACAAGCACATGGGAAGTATCTCAGATTCAGATGGAGAGGCTGACTCTGGGAATATAACTGCATGCTGGAATAGCTCAGTTGGTAGAGCGTCGGACTCATAATCTTGGTGATCCTGGGTTGCGGGTTTTAATCTCGGCCAGGCCGTTTCGGTACAGAGGGATTTTTCCCTCAGAGTTAACATTGGTTCTGACTCCATTTCCCACACAGTCCTTCGAATGAGACTATAAACCGAGGTTCCGTGTGTGAACGCACACATAACATCTTGCACACACGAAAATCCCATCACCAACTTTCGGAAGAGTAGGCCAGTTTAGCCGTTGGTATGGATGACACGTTACACATAGCATGCACCCTGCGTGAGAAATGGAAAGAATGAAGGAAGTAAGGAAATTGAGTGAACGATATGGAACGATGTTGACTGAATGACACGGGAAACGACTGAATGAAGCGCCAGCTGGCAGCTCTTCAGTCGGCACTACCCAGGTAGGCAGCCTGTTGTGTAAACGAGTGTTTGTTGTAAAGTGCGTAGAGCTTGGTCTCTAGCCGAGAATAGGCGCTATGTAAGTATTCATTATTATTATTATTATCATTATGCCAAATGGTCTGGCTCTTGCCCCTGGGAAATCTACCAAAATGGTTGAAACCTGTCTTTACCAAACTGAGACAAGAAAATCATGTCTCCACCAACTTTCTGGATGATTCTCTTCTCCTTGCCGAATCAGAATCAAATGCATAGAGAATATCCAAGCACAGTGCAGCTTTTTCGTTCACTCGGCTTCATTGTACACCAAGAGAAATCAGCTCTTCAACCAACCCAGGTTATTCAGTATCTAGGGGTGATTATTGATTCCAGGACAATGACAGTCACTTTGACACCTGAAAGGAAAGACAATCTGAAACACTGCTGTGTCCAGCTACTGAAAGCCAACAAACCAATTATCAGAGAACTAGCCAAGGTTATTGGAAAATGGTGGCAAGTTTTCCTGCAGTGAAATTTTGGGCCCCTACATTATCGTCACTTAGAAGGCAACAAAAAAGCTGCACTAAGACAAAGAAAGGGAAATGTTGATGGATATACCACACTGACTCCACAATCTGAAGAAGAGAGTTTCAGTGGTGGATAAGTAATGTAGATACTGCTTACAATGACATCACACAGCCAGATTTTGATGTTACTGTGACGTCAGATGCCAGTATGAGAGGATGGGGATGTATATGTGAGACACAGAGCTCTGGAGGATTGTGGCTACCAGTTGAAACTCGCTTCCACATGAATTACCTTGAACTTAAGGCAGCTTATTTCGCACTGAAGTGCTTCCAGGCAGATCTTGATGGAAAACATGTGCGCCTGCTGATTGATAATTCCACTCTGCCAACTGTAATGAGATGACAGCCACTATCTGGCAGTGGGCTGTGGACAGAAATGTATGGTGGAGTGCATACCACATCCCAGGGAAAGACAATACAGCTGCAGATGAAGAATTAAAGAAAATTAATGTGGATGCAGAGGTGGAAACTGGACAGTACTGTGTTGACCGATGCGGTCAACAAGTTGCAGATTTCCTTTGAAATTGATTTGTTTGCTTCCAGAATAAACAAACAGCATCACTGTTATGTCTCTTATAGAGCCGACCCTGAGGCACATGCGGTTGATGCTTTCTCATTAAATTGGGGAAAACTACAATGGTATGCTTTTCCTCCTTTCAGCCTGCTGCCCAGTGTTTTACAGAAGATAGGGAAGGAGAGAGCGACAGGCCTGCTCATTCTCCCCTTGTGGCCCACACAGGTCTGTGGCTGGTTGTACAGAAAATGCTGACCCAGGAACCAGTCTGTCTACCCTCCACACCTGCCCTGCTGACACTGCCCAGCCACCCGGGTCGCACTCACCGCCTGCTGCCAAAGCTACAACTTCTGGCATGCAGTAGATCAGGAGCACGTTTGAACAGGAAGGATTCTCCCCTGATGCAGTAGATCTTCTCATGAACTCCTGGAGGCCCACCACCAAAACGTCGTACAATACATACAGTAGTAGGTGGAGTAGTAGAAAGAAACTCATGGAGAGCGTGGCAGCAGATCCTCAGAAGAGAAGCCCCTTCAAGCAAGTGTTTCGGCCCTTATCTCCTGACACTCTAGGGGGTTGGCCACACCCGGTTCATGACTCCGGATGTCCCTCTGCTGCCCCTTTTTTTTCCCCATCTTGGGACGAGCCATGGCTGGGATTCGAACCCATGACCCTCTGGACATGCTCATTTTCTACTTAATGACTCGCGCTTTAACCACTGAGCCACAGGGACACCTGATATTTGTAGGGAAATTAAGCCTTATGAAGTTCACTTTTGTTCCTCCTTGACCAGATCCAGCTTGAACACCTCTCTGCCGCTTCTGCCATTGCTTTCAGGCTCTGGTTTTTTCCTTCCCTGCAACTGAGAGCTGTTTCATGAGGCTGTATGCAGACGTTCCTACAAATCCCCCAGCTCCAATTCTCGCAGTGAGGACTTTGACCTGATAGCCTTCTCTCCTCAGCTGTTTGCCAGATCAGCATACTTTTCAGTCTTGTAGATTTGAGCTGCCTCAATTCTGTTCTCATATGGCACCGTGAGCTCGATCATGATCAGCTGCTTGGTTGACTTAGAGTGGACTGCTATGTCTGGTCTCATGCCACTCTTGCTGATGATCTCGGGGTGACTCTTCCATTCTGGGAGGTCTGCATGCACTCCCAGTCATCTGCCCCATCCAGCAGACTCTGCCTGCATGTTTCGAGTGCACTGTTGTTCTTGGCCATGATTTGCTGCCTCCTGCCGTGAAGAATGTTGCGGTGCTTTTGGAGTCCTGATTCTCCCTTTTGTGGTGTTGGTACTAGCCCAGACTACTTGTACAATTTCTTTAAGCACTTGGTTGTGCCTCCATGTGTACCTTCCTTGAGCCAGGGCTACTTTACATGAGCTTAGAACATGCTCCACTGTTTGTTTTTCATGGCAAAGGGGCATGCAGGATCGTCTATTTTCCCCCACTTCACCAGGTTTTGCATTTAGGGCAGAAGGGCATATGCAGATCTGAGAATGAAGCTGATCCTGAGAGGGCCATGTGCCAAATGTCATTCCAAGTTAGACTTCTTTGGAGTGCATTCTCCCACGTTGTCCATTGCCCTTGCTGCTCTGCTGGACTGCTTTTTGGAGTCTTTTTTGGTCTTCTTCTTTTCTCATCTCCTGAATCAGCATGTCTCTTTTGGCTTTTCCTTTGGCCTTTGACCACCATTCAGGGTTTTGGGCACCCCCAGTCCTTGTCTGTTGGTCTGTGTGTGTCCTGTTATTTCTCTGATCTTGAGACTTTCTTTTGCAGAATCCATCGCCTCTTGAACTTTCCATTTTCTGCCTGTCTTCAGCTGGGGCTTGATTGCTTCTACCACCTTGTCTCCTGATCCTCCAGCATGCTTTGAAGTCTGATCTTCCCTGCTTTGTATTCCTCCAGGATGGATTTCAGTGGTAGTTTGAGCTTTGCTTGGCGACAGTACAGCGCGATGTCAGTCAGACAGGGTGGACACCAAGCCATTTCCTTGTGAACTTGTTGATTTTGGCTTCCATTGCCTCCACTGTGCTGGTGCAGATGCGTATATCATCAGAGGCCATAGAGCTTTGGTATCAGCATGAACTGCAGACACCAGACCTTGTATTTGCCAGGGAGCCCACACTGGTCAATGGTCTCCAAGCCTTCTTCCGCCATCTGCTTGGTTCTTTTGCTCTTTGTGTGTCTTTCAGCGTATCATCATACCATCTTCCAAGGCTCTGACTGCTCTTCTGTGACTGTTGGAATGGCCTGGTTGGCAACACTGAAGACCACAGATTCGGCCACTTTTCCTTTCCTCAATGAGAGACTCCGTGATTTCTTTGGCTTGAACTTCATTCTGGATGAGGCAACTATGTCGTCCAGCCTCTCCAGCACATGACGTGTCTCGTCTTCTCTGGATGAAATCACTGTAGTGTCATCCATGAAGGCCTTGAGAGGAGGCATCTTGTATCCATCGCCAAGGTCTGTTTTTGTCTCGCGTTGTTTGTTGCTGCTTTCAAGATGAGTTTCCATTGCCAACACGAACAGTATCGGGAAATTGCACAGCCCATTGCAATGCCCACTTCCAAGTTGATCCAATCAGTTGTGTACTCCTTGGTAGAGAACCGCATTGAGAAGCCATTGAAGTACTTCTTGAGCATGTCGCGGATGTTCTTTGGCACATGGTACATCTCAAGAGCCAACTGTATCATCTCATGGGCACAGATCCATATGCGTTTGCCAGATCAAGCCACACTACGTCCAAGTCTCTCTTTTCTGTTTTTGCTTTTTGGATTGCGTCCCAGATCATTGTGGCGTGTTCTACACAGCCAGCCACGCCTGGGATGCCACCTTTCTGGACTGACACATCCAAGTACTTGTTTTCCATCAGGTACTTGGTCAGCCTTGCTGCCATGACAGAGAAGAAGATTTTCCCTTCGACGTTCAGTAGTGATATTGGCCTGAACTGGCTGATGTCACTTGAGTTTTGCTCTTTGGGGATGTACACACCATCTGCCGTCATCCACTGCCGCTGATCTTCTGGTTTCTCCAAGCCGATCGCAGCAGCCTGTGGAGCCACTCCAGCACCTTGGACATTTCTTGTAAAGCTGGTAAGGTATTCCGTTTGGCCCTGGTGATGATTTGGCTCTGGCTTTGTCGACCACCTTCTTGATTTCCGCCAACGTTGGAGGCTTGCCATTGAACTGTTCCTCAGGGTTGGTTGGCCACACCAGACCTTGAATGTCGAGTGGTGCTTTGCTCTGTGAGTCGGAGTATGTTTTCCTCAGATGCTGCTCAAGAACTCCTTTGTCCACACTTAGGGTCCCAGATTTTGGCTGCTCAAACAGTGTTCTGGCAAACTGGAAGGGGTCTCTGAAGAAGCGCTCTTGTGTCTTCTTCTTTTTGCTCTTCCTCTTCCTCGCAGATTCCGCTTTGCTGAGGGCGCTGTGTTTTTCTTTCAGGTCTTCCCACAGTTTTTTCCAAGCCTTGTTTTTTCAGCTGGCAGTGCGGTCTTCATTTGCTTCTTGAGGTTGTTCTTTTGGACTCTGATCTTGTCCATCTTTTCTTGGCGTCTGGATTTCTTTGGAGGTGTTTTCTCTTGGGTAGTTTTACTCCATAGGCGTCTCTACATGTGGCAATACACAATGTCCCCATATGTGGCTAGTTTGTGTTCCAGGGTGCTTTTCCCTGTCAGTGCATCGAGCTTTGGACGATTTTTGCATCCAGTTTCTCCCAATCTTCAGTTTCGTTTGCTCGTGCAGGTTGAGTTTCAGGCGCCTGGCATCGAGGCCTGTGCAAATCCTCATCCGAACCAACAGCGTGGATGTCCTTGGCACTTGGTTTAAATCCTGGCCTTGGTCTTCCGACGTCTTATCTGCTGATGCAGTGCGCTGCTGCTCATTCAGATGAGTCTTCACACATCCCATCTTTGTGGATAAAATAGGCCTGAAAACGGCATGGCAGTGAGATCACCCACACCACCACAGATTGCAAATTTTTTAGCTTCTATGTTTTCGCAGGGCAAAGCTATAGTGCTATAAATTCTGCAAGAAGTGCATCATCAGTTTTTCTGCCATCAGTGAAAGGAGTATCTGTAGGTAATTTACCAGAAGTCTGCAGACATGTCAAAGGGTTTTTTGAGGAAAGACCTGCACTGCCAAGGTACAGACACACCTGGGATGTTAGTCTGGTGTTGAATTACATGTGCTCACTCCAGATGTAGATACTTTGGATTTGAAACAACTGACGTTGAAAACAGTAACTCTAATGGCACTTCTTACTGGGCAAAGAGGCCATGCTCTTCATCTACTGAAAACTACAGATGTGCATGTCAGTGAAAGGAAGTGTATTTTAGTTTTCTAGTAAACATAAAAACACTAAGCCAGGCAGTCATACACAACCAGCAGAAATTCTAGCTTATTCGCAAAACACTGAATTATGCCCTGTGACGCACGCGACTGTACCTGAAGAAAACTGAAGCGCTGAGGCAAGGGCCAGAACCCGTTATTACCATCCATAGACCACACGCTCCCATTTCCAGAAACACCTTTTCTCGGTGGGTCAAACAAGTGCTGGCTGGGGCAGGAGTGGACACAGAGACATATGGTGCACACACAACGCGTGCTGCGAGTTTTTCGGCTGCTGCAAGTGAAGGAGTGAGCCTTGCCACCATCCTCAAAGCAGCTGGATGGTTGGCGGAAAATACCTTCACCAAGTTTTATAAGAAAGCGGTACTGTCTAAACCATTTTGGACGGGCTGTGTTGGACAAGTTTGTTAAGAAGTCGTGACTTCGGTACAGTTTGTACTTGGCAAATGTCAGACTTCCTGGCGAATGTATTTTACAAATATTCTGCACTTAATTGCATGTGGATGCAAACCAGTAGGCACTGCAGTTTGAATTTGTTGACAGTGATGTAACTGAAATAAGATGTTCCAAGTTTGTGTTCAGCTTGTTATGTTTGGTGATATTCACCTGTGTTTGTGTTCAACGTGTTATGTTTGGTGATATTCACCTGTGTTTGTGTTCAGCGTGTTATGTTTGGTGATATTCACCTGTACTGAATCAGATTAAGTTGATGTACATGAAATGCTGCGTAGTCACTAGATGCTCTAAAAATCTCACGTGACTCCGTATGACTGAAGAGAGGCGATAAATAATTGAAAAATTAAACTAGGCTTACGTAGAAAGGTGACGTTTAATTTGAATTATTTAGAGCCTATCGTAAGGAGGGAGGAGTTACGTGCCCTCCCTGTGTATGGCTCTGAATGTTCAAAGTCACCACTATGGTAAGTCTAGTGAACAGTTTGTTCACCCTCCCAAAGTATCCAGTGACGACTCGCAGCTCTGAACACTGAATATTCTTGGCTGGCGCGCGCTCTGGTACTCACGTAACTCCTCCCTCCTTACAATAGACTCTAAATAATTCAAATCAAATGTCACCTTTCTACGTAAGTCTAGTTTATTTTTCAATTAAAGAATAAAAAATGGGTCCTGATAACATACCCGCAATTCTTCTCAAACTTGCTCTACCTTACATTGTTGAGTCTCTTATATACATATATAATTTATCCATTAAAACTAATGTTTTCCCTCAGGCGTTCAAAAACGCCAAAGTGATCTCCCTTCCAAAATCAAATGATTTGTCGGATCCAAATAATTTCAGACCTATATCCTTACTATCGATTCTATCCAAACCCCTTGAAAGACACATACACACACGTATCTCAGTTCATGGAGAAAAACAAACTATTTCACCCACTCCAATCTGGATTCCGATCTAATCATTCCTGTCACACAGCATTATCGCGAATGTGTGACTCATGTCTTTCAAATATGAACCAATCACAAATGACAAGGGTTGTCTTCCTTGACTTCAAAAAGGCGTTTGATCTTGTTGATCATTCCATTCTTCTAAAGAAACTATCTGTCTACTTGAACCATACCCCGACAGTCTCATTATTCCAACTATACTTGAACGATAGGACTCAGTATGTGGTGCTTAATGGCAAAACCTCCGCTTCAGACTTTGTCAGACATGGAGTCCCACAGGGCTCTGTACTAGGCCCCCTACTATTCTGCATCTTCATCAATGATTTACCGTTGTCCGTATCAGATGGAAAGGTCACGACAGATTTATTTGCTGATGACTCGTTACTCTAAACGAATGGTAGTGATCTACAGACAATAGAAAATTATCTCCAGGAATGTCTACACGGCGTGTCAGACTGGTGTTATTCAAATTCAATGGTCATACACCCAGCCAAAACCAAATGTATTATTACAGCTACCCGCCAAAAGCACCAATTGACTCCTCTTTCCCTAAAACTTCAGTTGAATGGCACTTCTATCGAGCAGGTAGATGAGCATCGTGTTTTAGGGTTAACGATAGACAGATAATTGAAATGGCAATCTCATCTCAATAACGTATACAAGGTAGTCTCGCTTCAACAGTATGGGACGGGGTAGTGACGTCCACAAAAAAAGCTGAATTCTATCAAGACTACTCCATCCAGCTGTATCTCTAACAAGAGACGAAAAACTTAAAGCGCTGAACATACTTCCTCTGAGTAAGCAACTGGAATTCAACAAGGCATCATTTATGTTTACGATCTTGAAAGATACTATGCCATGCTATATCAATGCCCTTTTTACAAGATCGAACAGCTTTTCTGGCTCGACGGAATTCCGTCTTCCCTACCCACGCATTGATCTATACAGAACAAGCCTAGCTTACTCTGGACCATATGTCTGGAACTCACTTCCACCGAATCTACAAAACATGAATACTTTAAAACTTTTCAAGAAACATTTGCATAAACATTTTATGTCTGAGTAATTTAATTATTCGATTAAAATGACTAGCGCCCATTCGCAAAGTCTTCTGTGAACCATGCTTTGAATACATCGTCTAAACATAAAACCTGTTCCGTTCAAATCGCTCATCCCCACTCACACTCTGTCTACCATCCCTTTTCTCCTCTCCCTACCTCCCATTCTCTCTTCCCCACCCTCCTCTGACCTTCTCTCTCTCTCTCTCTCTCTCTCTCTCTCTCTCTCTCTCTCTCTCTCTCTCTCTCTCTCTCTCTCTCTCTCTCTCTCTCTGTAATTTTGTTGTTTGTTTGTTTGTAAGTTTCCCTCTGTTTCACCATCCCCCATATCATTAGTACTTTCATGAATAGTTTGCTCATCATTGTAGAATTAGATTACGATGTTGCTATGTTGAATTGTCAGTATGAATGATGTGGGGTGAAATAATGGACAGATTGTAAGACTAGGCTTTGGCCTAAAATCTTCATCCTTGCGTATTACAGATAAATCAATCAATTAATCAATCTCTCTCTCTCTCTCTCTCTCTCCTCTCTCTCTCTCTCCTCTCTCTCCTCTCTCTCTCTCTCTCTCTCCTCTCTCTCTCTCTCTCTCCTCTCTCTCTCTCTCTCTCTCTCTCTCTCTCTCTCGTGAAGACCGTGAATGTTATTGTCGGATCAATGGGGAATGTGACTGGTCAGCTGAGTATAGAAATCAGCATACAAAATAACGTCTTTCAGAGAACAGTATAGAAATCAGCATACAAAATAACGTCTTTCAGAGAGCAGTATAGAAATCAGCATACAAAATAACGTCTTTCAGAGAGCAGTATAGAAATCAGCATACAAAATAACGTCTTTCAGAGAACAGTATAGAAATCAGCATACAAAATAACGTCTTTCAGAGAGCAGTATAGAAATCAGCATACAAAATAACGTCTTTCAGAGAACAGTATAGAAATCAGCATACAAAATAACGTCTTTCAGAGAACAGTATAGAAATCAGCATACAAAATAACGTCTTTCAGAGAACAGTATAGAAATCAGCATACAAAATAACGTCTTTCAGAGAACAGTATAGAAATCAGCATACAAAATAACGTCTTTCAGAGAACAGTATAGAAATCAGCATACAAAATAACGTCTTTCAGAGAACAGTATAGAAATCAGCATACAAAATAACGTCTTTCAGAGAACAGTATAGAAATCAGCATACAAAATAACGTCTTTCAGAGAACAGTATAGAAATCAGCATACAAAATAACGTCTTTCAGAGAACAGTATAGAAATCAGCATACAAAATAACGTCTTTCAGAGAACAGTATAGAAATCAGCATACAAAATAACGTCTTTCAGAGAACAGTATAGAAATCAGCATACAAAATAACGTCTTTCAGAGAACAGTATAGAAATCAGCATACAAAATAACGTCTTTCAGAGAACAGTATAGAAATCAGCATACAAAATAACGTCTTTCAGAGAACAGTATAGAAATCAGCATACAAAATAACGTCTTTCAGAGAACAGTATAGAAATCAGCATACAAAATAACGTCTTTCAGAGAACAGTATAGAAATCAGCATACAAAATAACGTCTTTCAGAGAACAGTATAGAAATCAGCATACAAAATAACGTCTTTCAGAGAACAGTATAGAAATCAGCATACAAAATAACGTCTTTCAGAGAACAGTATAGAAATCAGCATACAAAATAACGTCTTTCAGAGAACAGTATAGAAATCAGCATACAAAATAACGTCTTTCAGAGAACAGTATAGAAATCAGCATACAAAATAACGTCTTTCAGAGAACAGTATAGAAATCAGCATACAAAATAACGTCTTTCAGAGAACAGTATAGAAATCAGCATACAAAATAACGTCTTTCAGAGAACAGTATATAAATCAGCATACAAAATAACGTCTTTCAGAGAACAGTATAGAAATCAGCATACAAAATAACGTCTTTCAGAGAACAGTATAGAAATCAGCATACAAAATAACGTCTTTCAGAGAACAGTATAGAAATCAGCATACAAAATAACGTCTTTCAGAGAACAGTATAGAAATCAGCATACAAAATAACGTCTTTCAGAGAACAGTATAGAAATCAGCATACAAAATAACGTCTTTCAGAGAACTTCTAATGAAGAAAAGAAAAACAAACAAAACAAAAGAAAGGAGGAAAGAAAGGAAGAAAGCAATTGAATCGTCCATGTTTGTGTCGCAGACAAAATCAGTGTTTTTGTCGCACAGGTCCGTTTAGGTGCTGTGAACGTTGCTGTGACTTTCAGTGTGTGATGCAGGTCATGTAGGTGCTGTGAACTTTGCTGTGACTTGCAGTGGCCCGTGTTTGATGCTCCACAAAGGAGATTCTGTAGAGTTCCTGTTAGTGCGTTCTTTAGGGTCCTAGGATCAGCCTCATGACTTAGAGGGTCAGACAGATTCTGTAGAGTTCCTGTTAGTGTGTCCTTTAGGGTCGCAGGATCATCATGGCTTAGAGGCAGACAGATTCTGTAGAGTTCCTGTTAGTGTTTCCTTTTGGGTCGCAGGATCATCATGGCTTAGAGGTCAGACAGATTCTGTAGAGTTCCTGTTAGTGTGTTCTTTAGGTCCCAGGATCAGCCTCATGACTTAGAGGGTCAGACAGATTCTGTAGAGTTCCTGTTAGTGCGTTCTTTAGGGTTCCAGGATCATCATGGCTTAGAGGGTCAGACAGATTCTGTAGAGTTCCTGTTAGTGCGTTCTTTAGGGTTCCCAGGATCATCATGGCTTAGAGGGTCAGACAGATTGTGTAGAGTTCCTGTTAGTGTGTTCTTTAGTGTGTTTTTTAGTGTCCCAGGATCATCATGGCTTAGAGGGTCAGACAGATTCTGTAGAGTTCCTGTTAGTGTGTTCTTTAGGGTTCCCAGGATCAGCCTCATGACTTAGAGCATCAGACATATTCTGTAGAGTTCCTGTTAGTGCGTTCTTTAGGGTTCCCAGGATCATCATGGCTTAGAGAGTCAGACAGATTCTGTAGAGTTCCTGTTAGTGTGTTCTTTAGGGTCCCATGATCAGCCTCATGACTTTGAGGGTCAGACAGATTCTGTAGAGTTCCTGTTAGTGTGTTCTTTAGTGTGTTCTTTAGTGTCCCAGGATCATCATGGCTTAGAGGGTCAGACAGATTCTGTAGAGTTCCTGTTAGTGTGTTCTTTAGGGTTCCCAGGATCAGCCTCATGACTTAGAGCGTCAGACATATTCTGTAGAGTTCCTGTTAGTGTGTCCTTTAGGGTTCCCAGGACCATCATAGCTTAGAGGGTCAGACAGATTCTGTAGAGTTCCTGTTAGTGTGTTCTTTAGGTTCCCAGGATCATCATGGCTTAGAGGGTCAGACAGATTCTGTAGAGTTCCTGTCAGTGTGTCCTTTAGGGTTCCCAGGATCAGCCCTATGGCTTAGAGGTCAGACAGATTCTGTAGAGTTCCTGTTAGTGTGTTCTTTAGTGTGTCTTTTAGGGTTCCCAGGATCATCATAGCTTAAAGGTCAGACAGATTCTGTAGAGTTCCTGTTAGTGTGTTCTTTAGGGTTCCCAGATCATCATAGCTTAGAGGGTCAGACAGATTCTGTAGAGTTCCTGTTAGTGTGTTCTTTGGGGTTCCCAGGATCAGCCTCATGGCTTACAGGTCAGACAGATTCTGTAGAGTTCCTGTTAGTGTGTCCTTTAGGGTCCCAGTTCAGCCTCATGGCTTAGGTCTGTGTTCTGCTTGAGGCCTCAATCAAGAACAATGAGTCCTCAATCAAGAACAACGAGGCTTCAATCAAGAACACTGAGCATCAATCACACAGAGGCATCAATCACACTGAGACATTAATCAATCACAATGAGGCATCAGCTACACTGAGGCATTAATCAATCACATTGAGGCATCAATCAATCGCACTGAAGCATCAGTCACACCGATGTATCAATCACATTGAGGCATCAATCAATCACACTGAGGCATTAATCACACTGAGGCCTCAATCACACTGAGGCATCAATCAAGAACACTGAGGCATCAATCAAGAAATCTGAGGCATCATTCATGCTGAGGCATTAATCACACTGAGGCATTAATCAATCACACTGAGGCATCAATCAATCACACTGAGGTATCACTCAATATACACTGAGGCATCAATCACATTGAGACATCAATGACACTGAGGCATTAATTACACTGGGGCATCAGTCACATTGCGGCATCAATCAATCACACTGAAGCATTGATCACATTGAGGCATTAATCACACTGAGATATTAATCATTCACACTGAGACATTAATCACACTGAGACATTAATCACACTGAGACATTAATCACACTAATCACACTGAGACATACTGAGACATTAATCACACTGAGACATTAATCACACTAATCACACTGAGACATTAATCACACTGAGGTATTAATCAGTCACAATAAGGCATCAATCACACTGAGGCGTTAATCAATCACACTGAGGCATCAATCACACTGAGGTATTAATCAGTCACACTGAGGCATCAATCACATTGAGGCATCAATCATACTGAGACATTAATCATTCACACTGAGGCATTACTCAATCACATTGAGGCATTAATCAATCACACTGAGGCATCAATCACATTGAGGCATCAATTAATCACACTGAGGCATTAATCAATCACACTGAGGCATTGATCAATCACACTGAGGCATCAATTAATTAAACGGAGGCATCTATCAATCACACTTAGGCATCCATCCCATTGAGGCATTGATAACATTGAGGCATCAATTACACTGAGGCATTAATCACACTGAAGCATCCATCACATTGAGGCATTGATAACATTGGGGCATCAATCACACTGAGGCATCAATCACACTGAAGCATCAATCAATCACACTGAGGCATCAATTACACTGAAGCATCAATCAATCACACTGAGGCATCAATTACACTGAGGCATCAATCACACTGAAGCATCAATCACATCGAGGCATCAATCACATTGAGACATTAATCACACTGAGGCATCAATCACATCGAGGCATTAATCACATTGAGGCATCAATCACACTGAGGCATCAATCAATCACACTGAGGCATCAATCACTCACACTGAGGCATTAATCACATTGAGGCATTACTCACATTGAGGCATCAATCACATTGAGGCATCAATTACACTGAGGCATCAATCACACTGAGGCATTAATCACATTGAGGCAGCAAAGGGCTACAGCCGGTCGAATTCGTGTCTTTCAGTGTAAAATTGCAAAAGTATATGGTGTACGGACATAACTCAAAGAGAAGCGATAGAACATTTGATTTATTGGATTGAAGTTTAACACTTTCTTCTTTTGTGACTTGTGTTTCCAAGAGGCAGAGAGACCATAACTGCAAAATGTTCTGTAGCCGATGTGACTGCAGAAACATTTCACCATGACTGTATGATCACTATGTAGCTGATGCGACTGCAGAAACATTTCACCATGACTGTATGATCACTATGTAGTTGATGTGACTGCAGAAACATTTCACTGTGACTGTATGATCACTATGTAGCTGATGTGACTGCAGAAACATGTCACCGTGACTATGATCACTATGTAGCCGATGTGACTGCAGAAACATGTCACCGTGACTGTATGATCACTATGTAGCCGATGTGACTGCAGAAACATGTCACAGTGACTGTACGATAACTATGTAGCCGATGTGACTGCAAAAACATGTCACTGTTTCTGTACGATCACTATGTAGCCCTGCCTTGGCTTAAGGCTGTGTCAGGCTAATTGACATAGGCTAGAACACCAAGGCTACATCAAAATGTTGTTATGCTCTGCATAGTTATGCGGGGATTGTCTTCAGTTGTGACAAGCTCCTAGCATAACATTATCAGTCTCTAAAATCACCCGAAGTCGGAGTGTGGCTGCCCATGTGGCGGGGTAATCAAAAACGGTCACACACACGTAATGTTCTCATCCCCAGCTGATGCATTTGTACCATAGTGTTCAAGTACTTCGGCTGTTTGGATGATCCCTGGAGTCTTTTAGCCAGGGTACGACAACGACAACAACAACACTATGTAGCCGATTTGACTGCAGAAACATGTCACTGTTACTGTATGATCACTATGTAGCCGATGTGACTGCAGAAACATTCACCGTGACTGTATGATCACTATTGCATCAAGTTATCGATAGTGCCAACAACAATAGTGAAAAGAGTTCTGTATGAGCGTACAGAACATGTGTTCTATGAAACAAATAAACAAACAAACAAACAAACAAACACACAGACGCACAAACAATTAAACAAACAAACACACAAACACACCGAAGATGCTTTGCATTTGTGAATCCTACTAGCTACAAGCTTTTTCGCTGGTAGTTGTTTTAGTTGTTTTATTTTTCTTTTCTAAAGGAAGGGGAGGGGTGATATAAGAGTGTCCTCCGGATCAGGTAGTAAAAGTAAATATCTACATTCTGCAATACACGTTGTTTCAGATATTCCAGTAATACCAAACCCACCAATTGGACGAAACCCGCCAATAATGCAGAAATAGCCGTGAGAAAGGTAGGACTGGTGGCGAGGGCTGTACGGAAACAAACAGAATGTTGCTATGACCCCTCGTTCCATTGACCCCGTGGGCAGGGGAGCTGGGTGGGGGTGTTATTGACTGTTCAGCGAGCTGATAAGGACAGAAAATAAAGAGGAAAAAGCCATAGCAGAGCATGAAGGAGGCAGGACGAGCAACGTTCCTGTTCGTGTGTGCCTTAGGGTATCCAGGTCAGCCTGTCAGTGTGTCCTTTAGGGTTTCCAGGTCAGCCTGTCAGTGTGTCCTTTAGGGTATCCAGGGTCAGCCTGTCAGTGTGTCCTTTAGGTATCCAGGGTCAGCCTGTCAGTGTGTCCTTTAGGGTATCCAGGGTCAGCCTGTCAGTGTGTCCTTTAGGGTATCCAGGGTCAGCCTGTCAGTGTGTCCTTTAGGGTATCCAGGGTCAGCCTGTCAGTGTGTCCTTTAGGGTTTCCAGGGCCAGCCTGTCAGTGTGTCCTTTAGGTTTCCAGGGGCCAGCCTGTTAGTGTGTCCTTTAGGTTTCCAGGGTCAGCCTGTCAGTGTGTCCTTTAGGGTTTCCAGGGTCAGCCTGTCAGTGTGTCCTTTAGGATTTCCAGGGTCAGCCTGTCAGTGTGTCCTTTAGGGTTTCCAGGTTCAGCCTGTTAGTGTCCTTTAGGGTTTCCAGGGTCAGCCTGTTAGTGTGTCCTTTAGGGTTTCCAGGGTCAGCCTGTCAGTGAGTCCTTTAGGGTTTCCAGGGTCAGCCTGTTAGTGTGTCCTTTAGGGTTTCCGGGGTCAGCCTGTCAGTGTGTCCTTTAGGGTTTCCAGGTCAGCCTGTTAATGTGTCCTTTAGGGTTTCCAGGTCAGCCTGTCAGTGTGTCCTTTAGGGTTTCCAGGGTCAGCCTGTTAGTGTGTCCTTTAGGGTTTCCAGGGCCAGCCTGTCAGTGTGTCCTTTAGGATTTCCAGGGTCAGCCTGTCAGTATGTCCTTTAGGGTTTCCGGGGTCAGTCTGTTAGTGTGTCCTTTAGGGTTTCCAGCGACAGCCTCATGGCGTAGGTCTGTGTCCTCACTGAGGCATCAGTCAATCACAACAAGGCATCAGTCAATCACAACAAGGCATCAGTCAATCATAACAAGGCATCAGTCAATCACAACAAGGCATCAGTCAATCACACTGAGGCATCAGTCAATCACAACAAGGCATCAGTCAATCACAACAAGGCATCAGTCAATCACACTGAGGCATCAGTCAATCACAAGGCATCAGTCAATCACAACAAGGTATCAGTCAATCACACTGAGGCATCAGTCAATCACAAGGCATCAGTCAATCACAACAAGGCATCAGTCAATCACACTGAGGCATCAGTCAATCACAAGGCATCAGTCAATCACAACAAGGTATCAGTCAATCACACTGAGGCAACAGTCAATCACAAGGCATCAGTCAATCACACTGAGGCATCAGTCAATCACAAGCCATCAGTCAATCACAAGGTATCAGTCAATCACACTGAGGCATCAGTCAATCACAAGGTATCAGTCAATCACACTGAGGCACCAGTCAATCACACTGAGGCATCAGTCAATCACACTGAGGCATCAGTCAATCACAACAAGGTATCAGTCAATCACAACAAGGTATCAGTCAATCACAACAAGGCATCAGTCAATCACAAGGCATCAGTCAATCAATCAGTCAATCACACTGAGGCATCAGTCAATCACAACAAGGCATCAGTCAATCACAACAAGGCATCAGTCAATCACACTGAGGCATCAGACAATGACAACAAGGCATCAGTCAATCACACTGAGGCAATCACACAGTCATATGCAGGGTTTGGGGGTTCAGAGGATACATTCAAACAGTAGTTCAAGGTAAGTTTCAGCCGACGATTCGAGAGAGATGGTTCTGCCTCAGCATACATGCTATAAAAAGGGATGGTGCGGAATACCAACAAACACACAAACAAACAAACACACAAACAAACAAACACACAAACAAACAAACAAACATACGAACCGAACTCAAAACAGTATGCATTTTGTTTGTGAATCATAGAAACTACAAGTATTCTTGGTGATCGTTGTTTTTATTTGAGTTTTTTTACCTTTTTTTCAAAGGAGGAGAAATATAACAATGTGTTCCGTATCAGGTAACAAAAGTATGAAACCTTCTTTATGAAATACAATTGTTGCAGATGTTCCAGTCTAACCAAACCCACCACCAACTGATGGAGGACAGCAGCTAATGCAGAAATAGCCAGTGAACATGGCAGAACTGGTGGTGTTGACAGAACGTTGCCATGGCCTCACGAATCCATTGACCACCTGCAGGGGGGGGGGTAGTCTGATGATTCAGTGACCCGATGCCGGACAGAAAATTAAAATAAAATTAAAGAAAAAATACACTATAGCTGAGCTTGAAGAACGGCCGTCGTGTGATTGACAGATAAGCTTTGTGTGGGTTGGTGGAGGGTTGGGGTGGGTGGGTGGGTGGTGGGGGTGGGTGGTTGTGGGTGATGGTTGAGTTGGAAGATTATGCTAACAAACTTTAACGCGATATGACCTCAACCATATACAAGGGTGCGGCACGTACAATCCTGATGCAGATGTTTGGAGGGTGTGAGGAGAATCGTGTGGGGGGAGGGGGAAGGGGTTGAGGGGGATAGGGGCGAGGGCGGGAGAGGGTGTGGAGGGGCCGCTTTTGACAAGGAGTTGGGGACGGGGGGGGGGGGGGGGGGATAGGGAACTATCCCCACAACCTTGAGACACAGAACGACAAAAGGTGAGGGGTGGGGTGGGTGGGGACAGCGACAATGCGCAGCAGGGTCTATGGGTCAGTCAGGGGTCCTCAACGAGGTGTGGGCTCACATGCCTCCTAGGGACAACGAGGCTGAACAGGGTGACGGAACAGAAGTGCAGCATCTGCCGTCAGTCAGTGACGACATCCGTCTAGGATGGACTCATGAAGCTCCTGGGGGACCCATGGGACTGGATGAACGTGATGGGATGAACTGGTCCTGAGATGGACTGAACTGTCTAGGATGAGATTGAACTGTCTGATGGAGATTGAGATGAACTATCCATGAGGACTAATGAACATATGAGACTAACTATCACTGAGGACTGAGACTGAACTTCCTGAGGACTGAGACTGACTGAGGATGACTGAACTATGATGAGGACTGAACTATCCTGAGGACTGAAACTAGTCATGAGACGGACTGAACTATCACGAGGCGAGACTGAACTATCTGAGGACTGAACTATCCTGAGGACTGAACTATGTGAGACTAACTATACGAGGGACTGAACTATCCTAAGGACTGAACTATCCTGAGGACTGAACTATCTGAGGATGAGGACTGAACTATCTGAGGACTGAACTATCTGAGGACTGAACTATCCTGAGGATGAACTATCCTGGACTGAGAACTATCATGAGGACTGATGGACTGAACTCATCCTGAGGACTGAACTATCCTTATGAGGATCTGAACCAGGGATCATCCTGAGGACTGAGGACTCCGTAACTATCATGAGGACTGAGGACTGAACTATCATGAGGACTGAACTATCATGAGGACTGAACTATCATTAGGACTGACCTGTCATGAGGACTGAGGACTGAACTATCCTGAGGACTGAGACTGAACTATCATGAGGACTGAACTATCATGAGGACTGAACTATCGTGAGGACTCAACTATCCTGAGGAGTGAAGACTGAGCTAACTTGAGGACTGAACTATCCTGAGGACTGAACTATCCTAAGGACTGAACTATCACGAGGACTGACCTATCGTGAGGACTAAGGACTGAACTATCATGAGGACTGAACAATCATGAGGACTAAACTATCATGAGGACTGAACTATGATGAGGATTGAACTATCATGAGGACTGAACTATCATGAGGACTGAGGACTGAATTATCATGAAAACTGAACTGTGATGAGGACTGAACTATCCCGAGGACTGAACTATCCTGAGGACTGAACTATGATGAGGACTGAGCTATCCTGAGGACTGACATCCTGAGGACTGAACTATCAGGAGGACTGAACTATTGTGTAGGACTGAACTATCGTGAGGACTGAACTATCAGGAGGAATGAACTATCGTGAGGACTGAACTATCAGGAGGATTGAACTATCAGGAGGACTGAACTATCAGGAGGACTGAACTATCCTGAGGACTGAACTATCCTGAGGAATGAACTATCGTGAGGAATGAACTATCAGGAGGATTGAACTATCAGGAGGACTGAACTATCAGGAGGACTGAACTATCCAAAGGACTGAACTATCAGAAGGACTGAAACTATCAGAAGGACTGAACTATCCTGAGGACTGAACTATCGTGGGGACTGAACTATCAGGAGGATTGAACTATCCTGAGTACTCAACAATCTTGAGGACTGAACTATACTGAGGACTGAACTATCCTGAGGCCTGAACTGTCAAGAGGCCTGAACTATCATGAGGACTGAACTATGATGTGGACTGAACTATCATGAGGACTGAACTATGATGTGGACTGAACTATCGTGGGGACTGAACTATCAGGAGGACTGAACTATCAGGAGTACTGAACAATCTTGAGGACTGAAATATCCTGAAGACTGAACTATCCTGAGGACTGAACTGTCAAGAGGCCTGAACTATCATGAGGAGTGAACTATGATGTGGACTGAACTATCGGATGACGTGATCTGTGACCGAACTGACTGATGTGGACTGAACTATCGTGAGGACTGAACTATGATGTGGACTGAACTATCGTGAGGACTGAACTATCCTGAGGACTGAACTATCGTGAGGACTGAGGACTGAACTATCAGGAGGACTGAACTATCTTGAGGACTGAACTATCCTGAGGACGGAACTATCCTGAGGACGGAACTACCAGGAGGACTGAATTATCAGGAGGACTGAACTATCCTGAGGACTGAACTATCCTGAGGACTGAGCACTGAACTGTCATGAGGACTGAACTATCAAGAGGACTGAACGATCATGAGAACTGAACTATCCTGAGGACTGAACTATTGAGAGGACTGAACTTTCGTGAGGTATCAGGAGGACTGAACTTTTGAGAGGACTGAACTATCAGGTGGACTGAACTATCGTGAGGACTGAACTATCAGGAGGACTGAACTATCGTGAGGACTGAACTATCGTGAGGACTGAACTATCAGGAGGACTGAACTATCGTGACGACTGAACTATCAGGAGGACTGAATATCAGGAGGTCTGAACTATCAGGAGGACTGAACTATCAGGAGGACTGAACTGAACTATCATGAGGACTGAACTATCAGGAGGACTGAACTATCAGGAGGTCTGAACTATCAGGATGGACTTGAGGACTGAACTATCCTGAGGACTGAACTATCACGAGGACTGAACTATCATGAGGACTGAGGACTGAACTATCCTGAGGACTGAACTATCCTGAGGACTGAACTATCATGAGGACTGAGGACTGATCCATCCTGAGGACTGAACTATCCTGAGGACTGAACTATCTGAGGACTGAACTATCAGGAGGACTGAACTATGATGAGGTGAACTACGAGGAAACTATCAGAGGACTGAACTATCCTGAGGACTGAACTATCCAGAGGACTGAACTATCAGGAGAACTGAACTATGATGAGGACTGAACTATCAGGAGGACTAAACTATCAGGAGGACTGAACTATCCTGCGGACTGAACTATCCTGAGGACTGAGCTATCCTGAGAACTGAACTATGATAGGACTGAGGACTGAACTATCTTGAGGACTGAACTATCGTGAGGACTAAACTATCGTGACTACTGAACTATGATGAGGACTGAACTATCATGAGGACTGAGGACTGAACTATCGTGAGGACTGAACTATCCTGAGGACTGAACTATCATGAGTACTGAACTATCGTGAGGAATTAACTATCGTGATGACTGAACTATCATGAGGACTGAACTACAGGAGGACTGAACTATGATGAGGTCGTGACAGTCGGGTCTAGTTGGCTTCGGGATTTGAAAATAATTTTTTAACACAGCACAGAGCCCATCTCTGTCATGCCATACCAGACCAGTGTAAAACCTCTGAACGTCACCTCCATCCTCTCTGTCATGTTATACAGACCAGTGTAAAACTCTGAACGTCACCTCCATCTCTCTGTCATGTTAGACCAGACCAGTGTAAAACCTCTGAACGTCACCTCCATCCTCTCTGTCATGTTATACCAGACCAGTGTAAAACCTCTGAACGTCACCTCCATCCTCTCTGTCATGTTAGACCAGACCAGTGTAAAACCTCTGAACGTCACCTCCATCCTCTCTGTCATGTTATACCAGACCAGTGTAAAACCTCTGAACGTCACCTCCATCCTCTCTGTCATGTTATACCAGACCAGTGTAAAACCTCTGAACGTCATCTCCATCCTCTCTGTCATGTCATACCAGACCAGTGTAAAACTTCTCAACGTCATCTCCATCCTCACTGTCATGTCACATCAGACCAGTGTAAAACCTCTCAACGTCACCTCCATCCTCTCTGTCATGTTATACCAGACCAGTGTAAAACCTCTGAACGTCATCTCCATCCTCACTGTCATGTCACATCAGACCAGTGTAAAACCTCTGAACGTCACCTCCATCCTCTCTGTCATGTCACATCAGACCAGTGTAAAACCTCTCAACGTCACCTCCATCCTCTCTGTCATGTCACATCAGACCAGTGTAAAACCTCTGAACGTCACCTCCATCCTCTCTGTCATGTCACATCAGACCAGTGTAAAACCTCTGAACGTCACCTCCATCCTCTCTGTCATGTCACATCAGACCAGTGTAAAACCTCTGAACGTCACCTCCATCCTCTCTGTCATGACATACCAGACCAGTGTAAAACCTCTGAACGTCACCTCCATCCTCTCTGTCATGCCATACCAGACCAGTGTAAAACCTCTGAACGTCATCTCCATCCTCTCTGTCATGTCACATCAGACCAGTGTAAAACCTCTGAACGTCACCTCCATCCTCTCTGTCATGTCACATGAGACCAGTGTAAAACCTCTGAACGTCACCTCCATCCTCTCTGTCATGTCACATCAGACCAGTGTAAAACCTCTGAACGTCACTCCATCCTCTCTGTCATGTCACATCAGACCAGTGTAAAACCTCTGAACGTCACCTCCATCCTCTCTGTCATGTCACATCAGACCAGTGTAAAACCTCTGAACGTCACCTCCATCCTCTCTGTCATGTCACATCAGACCAGTGTAAAACCTCTGAACGTCACCTCCATCCTCTCTGTCATGTCACATCAGACCAGTGTAAAACCTCTGAACGTCACCTCCATCCTCTCTGTCATGCCATACCAGACCAGTGTAAAACCTCTGAACGTCATCTCCATCCTCTCTGTCATGTTATACCAGACCAGTGTAAAACCTCTGAACGTCATCTCCATCCTCTCTGTCATGTCATACCAGACCAGTGTAAAACCTCTGAACGTCACCTCCATCCTCTGTGTCATGCCATACCAGACCAGTGTAAAACCTCTGAACGTCACCTCCATCCTCTCTGTCATGTTATACCAGACCAGTGTAAAACCTCTGAACGTCATCTCCATCCTCTCTGTCATGTCATACCAGACCAGTGTAAAACCTCTGAACGTCATCTCCATCCTCACTGTCATGTCACATCAGACCAGTGTAAAACCTCTCAACGTCACCTCCATCCTCTCTGTCATGTTAGACCAGACCAGTGTAAAACCTCTGAACGTCATCTCCATCCTCACTGTCATGTCACATCAGACCGTGTAAAACCTCTGGACGTCATCTCCATCCTCTCTGTCATGTTAGACCAGACCAGTGTAAAACCTCTGAACGTCATCTCCATCCTCACTGTCATGTCACATCAGACCAGTGTAAAACCTCTCAACGTCACCTCCATCCTCTCTGTCATGTTAGACCAGACCAGTGTAAAACCTCTGAACGTCACCTCCATCCTCACTGTCATGTCACATCAGACCAGTGTAAAACCTCTGAACGTCATCTCCATCCTCTCGTCATGTCACATCAGACCAGTGTAAAACCTCTCAACGTCATCTCCATCCTCACTGTCATGTCACATCAGACCAGTGTAAAACCTCTCAACGTCACCTCCATCCTCTCTGTCATGTCACATCAGACCAGTGTAAAACCTCTGAACGTCATCTCCATCCTCACTGTCATGTCACATCAGACCAGTGTAAAACCTCTGAACGTCACCTCCATCCTCTCTGTCATGTCACATCAGACCAGTGTAAAACCTCTCAACGTCATCTCCATCCTCTCTGTCATGTCACATCAGACCAGTGTAAAACCTCTGAACGTCATCTCCATCCTCACTGTCATGTCACATCAGACCAGTGTAAAACCTCTGAACGTCATCTCCATCCTCTCTGTCATGTCACATCAGACCAGTGTAAAACCTCTCAACGTCACCTCCATCTTAAAGCAAATCCCGGATCTAGTAACTGTCTTCTCTATGTCCGTTCCCGTGGAACTTTTGTGTCAGCGTCGCTGATCTTTTTTCCTTGTCCCCTAACCTCCACATTAAAGAATTCTTTTAACTTTTCCCCCTTTTTGTATAAGGTGGGGCCTCCCTCTTGCTATATATAATGCTGAACAATTAAGTAGTGGGTCAAAACAAGTGCAGGCTAACAATTCTTCCGTCATTATAGTGATGACTTGGCAAAGATTTGAACTTTTAAAAAAATGGGGTTGGGTTTAAAGATGAAGAAAATGAGAACATAAAACTAAGAAAATATGAAAACCCTTCACTAGCTGCATGAGGGAACCATCGTAATCCCTCCCGAAGGCAGATCTATTTGTATTACCTGCTCCTAGGCCTTTAGAGAACAGATAAATGTCTGTTCTACCCCACTTGCTCCTCCACCAAGTTTTTGGGCGAAAGTGGCCTAAAAGCCGCCTTTTCCTGTTCTCTGACAAGTAAGACTTCAATAACCAAAAAATAACGATTATTTACAAACAGACATACTGTGTAGGGTTATCCGTTTTTAATACTAATTTACAAAACTTTTCAGATTTTAGTTTTTGTTTAATCCTATGTTTTTCTTGATCCTTTTCAATAACATCATTTTCGCGCAAACATTCTTCAAATGAGTCTCTGTCTTTCATGTGAAATAACACTACAGTCTTTAACTGTTCTCTAAAGTCTTTTAAAACCGAGTTATATTTCTGGCATAAAATCCACACACTTATCCCATCATGTCTTCCACTGAAAGCTAGTTTTGACAAAGTGTTTCTCTTTTTAACTATATCTTTTTCTGCTGAACAGTCATCTATAATAAAGAGTGTCTGCGTTCCTTCAAACACTTTATAAAAGTATTCTAAACACTCACTCAGTTTAGTGCTAGGATTAACTAAATATACGTCATTGTCTGTCCATATAAACCTTCTATCATGATATGCTTTGTTCCTTTTAAGTGTTGGACAGAAAATTACAATATGATCAAAATTATAGCGATAAACTGTTTGTAATAAGTCTAGGACAAATATTGTTTTTCCACAACCAGTCTGCCCACAAATCATTGAACAATGAGGGGATTTTATCATAAAGTTTAACTGCTCCATAGTTTTATAACAGAATTTAATCTAATCCAGTTATTGTTTTTATCATACTCTCTGTTAAAACTTGTTCAGTATAATAAAATCCTATAAGATCTAAATGTGTAAGATTAATCCAATTCAGTTCTGTAAGATTGTTTCTATTTAGACTAATATTGATTTTGTTGCTTGTTGTTATGACCTTAATATCCTCACCATTGTGAAGAATGACGACGGTAACTTTAAGTTTTTCAACGTCTAAGTTTTGCCAGCTAATTAGAATTCCTTTTAGAAGGACGTCACTAATGCTCACAACCCCATCCCTCTTTACATCTTTTAAGACAGAAATTTCAAATATTATTGTGAACGTGTCTCCTAATTTCATTTGCGGAATGAACTGTAATTTTGTAGAAGCATCTTTCAAAACTGATTCTCTTCTGTGGAGGATGTACTGTTTATTCCCATACGGCTTTATTTCAATCTCTTTCTGACTATTGTCCTCTGGCATAAGACTTACATGTAAAGGGCCAGAGTTGAATGCTTTTCTGAAACTTTTTTGACGGCTAAAATATGTAAATGGGCTTATGAATTCAAATTTTATTTCCCATTCTAAATATGGTTCTAAGTGCCATTTGAGGTCAGGTTTTCGAACTATTTTATATTCATACTGACCAACATTATTTGCTTCTAGATTGCGCAGCTGTTCTAGTTTAGGAAACTTTTTACTGTCGCTAACCTCTTTGCGTTTATAATCACCATCTTTAGTGTACTCAAACCCATACAAAGTGCCTATCTCACCGTTCTGTTCAAAGTCCGCAACGTCTGCAAGGTCTTTTAATTCTAAAGTTATACACCTCACAGGCGCTAATGTAACTCCTGGTTCTTCTGGCCCACGCGACATTATTTTTTAGTAACGTATTATTTTATTTCCAAAACAATGTGCAGGTTATCACATTTCACGACTTTCCCTGTTTTGTCTTTGATTTTTATAATAAATGATCCGACCCTCCCACAAACTAATCTTTTAAACTGTAAATTAGGGAATTGTATAATTTCATAATCGCAATATGCAGCTTTCCCTGACGGAAGAGCTCTTAAAACAGTTGAGGGCCTTCCATCATATAAGTTTTCATCAGTGCTTAGTTCGTCCAAATGAACATAGAGTAATGAATGTAATGCAAGATCGAGCGGGTTTTCTCCCTCATAAGTAGTTTTGTCTGGCACAACTCTAAATCTATGATTGTCATCTGCAAAGCCTAACATTTTAGCTAGCTCTACATCAAAAAGGTAATGTGCTACTTCTTCTTCAGGTTTGAATGTTAACATTGTTTTTAGATTTGCATTGTTAAGTTTGAGAGTAATGTCGAAATTACTCATTGCTTCTTTTAGCGAACAAAACCCGTAATAACCATCAGGTATGGTTAACCGGCTAACTACCTTCCCTTCTTTATTAACTTTTAGAACTGCATTATTTTTCTTGGATTCAGTTATATTAAACCATACGACTTTGTAAAATATTTCATGGAGCGCGACCGTTTTGGCCCCGCAATTGTTATCAATAGCATGTTCTAAAAACGAAGGACGGTCTTGAGTTGTTATTGTTACAAACATTTTTTTAAACAGAATAAAAATGAGTGCATTCAAATATACTGATGCAAAATATTCTGTTGGGCCGCACTACAATCTTAAAAATATAGCAACTGACACCTCGACATTTCTGTGACCCAGACTGCCTCTTTTCATAAAAAGGTGAGTACTCCATTAAGCAGATATCTTAACCCCCCTGTTAAAAAAGACTACATCGCAAAAGTGTGGTTCAGTCATCCGATGCAGTTTTATCAGAACCAGTTAAACTTTGCTGTGTTTTGTGCATCAACTGGGTGTGGAGTGTCGTATGCTGATCACTTAAATCATCCTAATCCTTTGGTTAGGTCAGTGTACAGATTTCATTTCTATTACACCTTCAGACGTATTTTGACTGAACTGCAAGCGCCATTACCAAATGACAAACCGTTTAATCCATTCAGCAACAGAATAGACATGAAGGCTTTTGAAAGAATCTGTAACGAATTCAATATTAACATCAAGACAGACTTTAGACAAAAGTCTGATCTTAATCATGGCTTAGGCACCCCTTATTATTGGGGCGTGCACAGAAAGTATAAGTATGACTGGAATCCTCCTTACACATCTTTCTCTTCAGGCACAACTGTTCACCTCGGGTCCATAGAGCAAGAGCATAAAACAGCATGGACAACATTTATCTTAGACACTTCTAAGGGCCTAACTAGAGCGGGAATAGAACGAATAAACGACTCTATTCGTACTTACGTTTGGTGTTTGCTAGGTTCGCAAGCACAGGCAAGATCGAGCATAACTGATCCTTCTACGGGCTTTGATGCACAAAAACAGTACTTGGCAAATTTAGAGGACGCTATTAATTTTACAGTTGATTTGCCTTCAAGTATTAAAAGGTACCAAAATGTTTTACAATACGCAAGATCGAAAGTAGACTTTGCTGTTGGCACTGGTTTATACATGCTGCCTTCTGACCTCAGACTCCAGATGGGTACAATAATAAACTATAATAATGAAATTCTTATAGCAGGCAATGAACAGAAGGTTGGGAAAAAACGACATAAATTCTGAGCCAGTAATATTACAAACAATAAAAGAACACCCAAGAATAAGTCATCCAATCCCCGCGGTCCAAAGCCCAAAGGCCATTGAAGACTCAGCAAAGCTCGCGGACTCTGTTCGCGATGACCATGAATATGAAAAGACAGCGCTTGTTCTTGGATTAACTGGCATAGGATTACTTGGTCTTTATCTTACTAAAAATTACCCAACTATTAAGAGAACTAATGCCCATAAGTGTTCGGCCATAAAGCCAACTACTTTGCTTGCAGTAGACAAAAGCCAGCTGACAATACCCCCTAATATACCCGGTAAAGAGTCTATAGCTTTACTGGCTAATTTTTTTTAATAAATCCGCAAGATGATCAAGCTGTTTTTTTTACCCATGATTTATCAGGTGGAGGCGATGGCGGTGGAGGCACTGACCCAGCACCACCGCCGCCTGTAATAGCCATTACCAGTGTACTTATTGCAAATCCTAAGGCCGTTATAACGCTTGCTAATGTGACGCCTTGCTCTCTAAACAGCGTTCGGATTCGTTCTGCTAGCGTTGTGTCTTCATATAAAATTTTCCGGATAGTTTCTCTTATTCTATTCACTTGATGTTCGTAATTGGTCTCGGTTAGTAGTTAGCACTTCTAGTCTTGCTGATCTCTCTTGTTCAAGATCTTTTAGTCTTTGGGTTATTCTTTCTTTAATATCAGGCCCTAAGTTGGCGTCATCAGCCTCAACGAGTTTTTCTTTTTCTCTTTTTATATGCTCATCTAGTTCACCTAGTTTTGCTAAATTGTTTGTTTTAAATTTGCCTCTGATGGTTCTTAAAGTACGATCAAGGGCCGCTATTTCTCGCATGGGTAGCGGCGAGTCGTGTATAGTCTTTAACGCTGTTTCTTCTGAAAAACTGGATTCTGCTTCTATTACATTTATTAAATTTACCTGCTGATTGATTTAATTCTTTAAGTTCCATGTTTTGCATTTGGTTATCTGTTGGGAGTTCTTGCAGTGTGTTTTGAAGTTTAGCAACTGCCTCCGCCCTTAATTTGGCCTAACAAGGCCAAGGCGATTTTGATCTTTCACACTGAGTCTATTTCTAATTGAACCCACGGCTAAAAACTTTGATGGGTCTTTTTTAGTTGTAAGCTGAACAAGTTTCCTTGGTCGCTCCTCACAAACAAATGGTCATCTTTTTCTTCAAAATCATTAGGGTCTATAAATTCGGGAGGTTCTTGGCCTAAACTTTGGTTAATTTATACCGACTTGTTGGTAATGTACTCCCGATTTCTGCTAATTCATCATGCAATGAGAGCCCAGAGCGATGCGCTCCAAGGGGAATCACTCATGTCGTCTCCACGATCAAAAACATCATAATCTTCTTCATCTTCAATTCCTGCCATGTTTTTAAATAATTAACTTTTTATTTTGCTTCATAAAAAATGGCGCAGCAAACATATGGCTTGATTCTTAACCCCCCAAGAAAACTGAAAGAGCCCTTTGGCGTGAAGGGAAATAAGCGGACTATTACTGTTCCAAATAATCCATCTACTATTGATGCAGATCAAATTCTTACTGTCAAATTTCCAGACCTAGGAGCGGATGATGTGATTGTGCCAGGCTCTGCGCGTCTTACTTTCAAAATAGTACTCGATTAAACCCCGCCCAACGGGCTTGTACAAAAAAGGGGGCCGGGAAAAACTTTAAAACAAAAACACAAGAAATATTTTCTTTACCAATCAGCCATTTTTTACCCTTTCTATCTATGGCAAACCCAATAAAGGGAAGATTTCTTTTAGGAAATCCAATGAAAACCTAAAAACTTAGTTACGCGAACTCCTCGGGCAAAAACAGCAAAAAGGCTTTTTCTTAAAAGTTATGCGATGGTAACCTTTTCCATTCCCCAGTTTTTTATTTTTTTAAGCCATGGCCATCTTAAAAAAAAACATTTTAAACGAACAATTTTAATGAATAAAAAGGGTTATTTCTCGCCCAAAGCAAATACACATCGGCCCCATCTCTTTAAAATTTGACGTTTTGCCCAAAATTCCCCGCTTTTTGGGAAAAAATACAGTCAAAAATTAGCAATAATTTACAAAATATTATATACAAATATCCAGAAGCGGGCAGCGCTATTGGATTTTGTTTTAGCGTTCAGCAAATCGCTTAAAGGTATTTTTTGTTTGTGTAAGTGGAAACCATTCAAAGAGGAAGTGAAAAAGTTTTTTAATAAAAAAATAACGAAAGTACAATGTTCGATTAGGGCAGTCCAAACCCCAATCTTGCTAGGGGCTTAAAACCCTTATCAGCTTTTGAGGGAAATAAAAAAACTTTTTGGAGGGGGAGGTGGAAATCCAACAGTTGCCCTTGTGTTAAAGATTACTCTTCAAATGTTAGGCTTGTGATTATTTAACAACAAAATCGGTTTAGGGGGTTTGCCCAAAGGTCAACGAGGTAATCGTTGCTGGAAGCGGGGAAAAGAACTGTAAAGAGACGTTTTTAAACATTAAAATTTTATAAGAAAAGAAGAAGCTGATAAACGCTTAGGTAATTTTTTTTAAATTATGATGCGCAGCGAATATTGAAGCTAAAGATTGAAACTGTAGTATATAATTATTTTTTATTTTATAAAAAGCATGTCCGTTCGGTTTATCCAATGTGCCTACGCGCCGCCAAAAAAGAAAGATGTAAAAACCCCAATTAAAAACCTTCAGTTTAACCCAAACATTACACAAATGCAGAAGTCTAGAGCAAGACCTTTCAAAAAAAGCAAAACCAAAACAAAGGGTTTATTCTGCTCCCTTTAAATCTTTTTAATATTTTAATACTGGGCATAAATTATGTGCTCTATCAGCAGGAACGAGTGTTGGTCTTTGAAGGGCTGGCGCCCCGCGCTTTCCTCTGGGGTTTTGTCTTTGCTCTCGGTCTGTGTTCTTTTGCTGTAAGGGGGGGCAAAAAATTTAAAAAAAACAAAAACCCAAAAAGCACACAGCTTGGTTAACTAAAACAGCAAAATTAGCTCGTTTAAATGACAATAAAAAAGCGCTAGCTGCTCAAAAATCACGGATGAAAAATTTAAATCGTTTACGGGCCCGATTTTGTGATACAAAAGAAAAAAAGTTTGATCTTCAAAAAAAGGCGAGGAAAAGTTTTTTCAACACCCAGCCCGGCAGTTTAAAAAGGGAATGCTTAAAAAAAGTAAACGGTTTTAAAAATTTGTTTCCTAAACAGCTCACATTAAAAACACCAAAAGGTGTTTATACTTTGTTTATGAGCCCAAGCGAAAAAAAGCCCGTCGATATTGTTCTGTTTAACCCGTTGTATTTTTTTTTTTTTAAAAAAATTTGTGGTTTAAAAAAGAAAGACGCAGGCAAAGATTAAAAGGACAAGACGAATTTTTAAAAGGAAAATTGCTCGAGAAGGGGTTTATAAAGGCAAAATGATTTTGATTTAAAAGTCTTTGAACCCAACAAAGTAAGGGCAGTGTTGTTTTCATGAAATTTCTCAATTTCCCAGGCAAACTAAATCCCCGCCATTTAAAGTAATGTTAGTGTTTTAATCGACTAGTACAATAAATGAAAAAAATCTAAAAGTCTGGGTTCCTAAACAACAGACTATTTTTTTCTCAAGGACAACACCGGTTGGGGCCCCGAAACTGCTTACACATTTTGCGCTCCGTGAAGAAGCAAAAATGAGGGGCTCGGGTTGGTCAGGGGCGAAGTCTTAGGATTAGATTAAACGGCTAAGTTGCCCGTTGTGGCAAGGCTTACATTCCGTACCTGGGATTTGGGTTTTAAAAAGAGGAGTTTTAAACATAAAAATTCAGAAACAATGTTTCATGGGGTTTGTGTTTTGAAGGCTGCATCGCCCGCGAACCGCAGAAAGGTGATTAACTTCGGCAATACCCCCAAGATTTAATTCAATGGAATACCCTTTTCTGTTGTGTAGCCCAAAAATTGTTTGTTTGAAGAACAAAAAACCCAAATAACTGTTAAAAGTATACACAGGGATGGGAAAAAAATTTGGCGCCAATTAAGGTCCAAGAAAGTAAAAATAGGCGAACCAGCCAAAAGTATGTGGGACTTCCCCCAAGTTTTCGCCAGCGGGTCCCCCTTTACACATTGTGCACAATGAGCAGATTTTTGGGCGCATATTTAAAAAAAAACAAAAAACATAAAGAATTCTGAGAAAAATGTTTAACAAAAATTTCCCATCGTGCAAGCGCGAGTAAAAATATAAAACATTGAAAAAAGTTCTGTAGTGTAAGGGACGGGAACTAACTAGCCCCCCCCCAGGATTAAAGTTATTTTTAAAGAAACTGGAAAACGGCTGCAAACAGCCCCTACTAGTTTACGCAGACTTCGAGTCGTTATTGTTCCTTTGAAGGGCCAGCACCCCAAAAATTTCGAAAAACAGTCAAATGAGAAATCTCGATTTGTTATTTCCCTTCATTTTTGTTGGGTCGGAGGCGTTTATTCGGGCCCAGATTTTAAGAGGCAGATGCTGCAAAAAACATCTTAAAACGCATGCAGAAAAGTGCGTAACCTGTTCAAATAATCTAAATTTATCTAAAATCTAATGGCGCCAAAGCCCCAACAACGTATACTCAGCCCCATTGGGGATTTGCGGTTTAGAGCAACCCCAAAAGGGGTAAACCCCCAGTAAGAGACCATGATAAACTTAGGGGAAAAGTTCAGGGAGCGGCGCTAAAAAAATGCAATTTCAACTAAAGTTTGACCAAAGACATGGAAGCTGCCTGTATTTTTTCCAAAACTTGCGAGGTTATGACTCTCCCTTATAATGCAAGCATAACCAGCCCCCTTCAGGGCGCATGCATTTCCCCAAGTATCAGAAAGTCAGGTTTCACTTTAAATAACATGTCTTTTCGACTCTATCAACACATGATGGGCTCATTAGAGGAGGGGCTATGTCCTTAAAGTCCTGCCCAAAACGGAAGAATTTTTGACTAAACTTGTTAGAAGGGCGTTTACCCTTATGAGTCATGAACATTTGGGGAAAGGTTTGTGAAGATACATTTCCCACCTAAAGGCGCGTTCTTTTTAGTCTTAGGGGAAAAGGAATCAGCGCCCCCGATTCCACATGCTCAAGATGCTTGGCAAAAGTTAGTTTTTTAAAAACGAGGGGGAGACTATCATGACTCTATTTAATGGCAGATGATGTTTTTTGGCGGACGTCTTTAAAAAATTATAGAAAGCCCCGAGAAAATTCATTTGGCCCCTGCGCATTATTTTTCTGCCCCCCGGGGATGAGCTGGGCCCTTTTCTTAAAGTTTATGGGTACAGTTTGATTTATTGTCGATTTACCAATGATTCAGATGTTTGGGAAACGGATTGCGTGGGGGGAATTAGTATGGGTCGCATCATACTGAAAAAGAAAACAAAAAATTTCTTGGACGCCTAGATCCGAGTAAAAGGTCAAAACTATCTCTGTATTTAGATGCAAACATCTGTATGGTTGGGCTATGGCGCACCCTTTCCCTTAGAAACTTCAAGATGTACACAGGTACGAATAATATTAAAAGGAAAATTAAAAGGGGTTTTTGAACTTTTAAAACGCCTGATCAGCAGGTGGTTTCATTCTGAAGTTGACTTGAATACCTCTGAACTCCAGACCTGCTAATGTTCCCATTAGCAGCAAAAAGTCTAAGATGGATCCAAGGACCCACTAAACTTGTCCCTAATTTCGGGGAAAAAAAAATTAGTCTGTTTACAGACTTCTACATTTTATTTAAGACATGGTTTTGAAGTTTAACAGTGTTATCGCAAAATTGCTTTCGATCAAGAACAGTTAAAAAACCATACATCTGAAGAATGTTCCCCGAACCAAATCCACAGTGTTTTAGAAAAAGACTTTTTAAGTTGAGAACAACAGCTGTTTTGGAAAGACTATGGAGAATCGCAAAAGCGAAAGATGTTAGATTGGTCACCGGGAAAATGAAGAAATTAACTGTTAAAAAACCAAATTATCAGGACTTTAGAAGGGGTTTTTTGTCAGCTTTTTGGCATGCATAATGATGAAGAAAAAGAAATCAATTGGGAAAAAACCTGTTTTTATTGGGTTTACGTTTTAGAATTATCAAGCTTTTGTTTAAGTTTCTTTATGACTATTTTAGCCTCGTTCCTGAGTCCAGAGTCTTTACAAGTAAGATAGTTTTTTTATAGATATCCCTCTAAAGAATCTAAAAAGACTGGAAACCGAATGGCTAAAGGGAGCAGGATGGTACGACACATCTGATTACCCAAAAAGATTCGCCTTTGCATTCAATTATAATAAAAAGGGTTTTAGGAAGTTAAAGGAGAATTTTTGGGAAAAAAGGGTTCAGGAGTATGTGGGGTTAGTCGAAAATGTACGTATTTCGAGCCCGGAGGGAAAAATAAAAAGCAAAAGGGAAAATTTTCGCAGCGTTGTGCGTCAAACAATCACATGACAATAAAGAAACTTTTTTGGCAATAAGACTTTTCATCATGGGCAACGTAAAAAATGCGATCTAATTACAGGGGTCCAAAAAAAACAGTTGAACAAAGAAGTCATTGATAGAAAAACAAAAACGGGTGTTTGTTTAAACCAGAGTTTTCATATGCAAATTTGGGCACTGGGAAACCCTAAAAATTTAAATTAAAACGGAACTGTGTTGGCGGGAAATTATCTGCAGTTCTTCTTTACAAAAATCTTTGAGGAGGGTGTTTTTTTGTTTTTTGTCGTTTCTTAAAAATCAGGGGGGGTTTTTTTAAATTCTTTTTTTTTGTGGGTCAACACTCCCCAATTTGGTCGGGTTTTCCCCTTTTTTGTCCCCTTCGTTGGTAAAAAAAAATTACCATTTCAAAAAAAGGTTTAAAATTTTGCGGATGAGATTCCCACAAATTTTTGTTTTCGATTGTTGTACCTTTACCCCCTTTTTTTTTTTATTACCCAAAACTCTTTTTTAAATTCGTTTGCGGAAAGTAAAATCCAACTGGTAGGAAAAAATCTTTCGGGAAAATGTTTTAAAATTTTCCCCTGCCTTGAGGCCCCCGGTGCCCTTTTAAAAAATTTTGGGTTTTAAAATAAATTAAAGGCCTTTTAAACTTCCAATCAAAATGGGGGTAAATTGCGGGCCCGGGGCACTGAAGGCCACCAGCAACATTTTTGTTTTTTCTTTTTTTCTTTCCTTTTAAACTGTGGTGCCTTTCTTTTTTCTTCCTATCAGGGGAAAAAAAAACAAAAAGAGGGGCCGGGAAAGTTTCACAAATTTTCTGTTTGGGGAGGGAGGAATAATTTTTCCTCCTTGTTTAGAAAAAACCATTTTTTTGGCTGTTTGTTATGTCCCCTGCCCCTTTTTTTTGATTGTGGACCCCCCAATTCTTTTTGGGAATATAATTTTGTTTTTTTTATTCAGCCTTATTTTCCAACAAAAATACAGGGACGGTCTCCCCAAAGGCAAAAACGCGATTTTTTGATTCTTTTTTTTCTTGGAGGAAAAGTCGCTAAATTTTTGGGGGAAATTCTCGAGGGGGTTTGGCCTGTTCGTTTATTTTTTATTGCTTGATCAACATTTTAAATTGAAGGCTTTTTGTTTTTTTAGTGTTTTTAATAAAATCTAACTGCTCAATTCTTGTTTTTTCATAGGATCTTTTGCTGCCGCTAGTTGGGTCCACAAAACTTTGTTAGGTCTTTTTTTTCTCGCCTTCCATCTCGCATTTTTTTACAAATGCGTAAAACTTCCATAAAAACGAGGGATTAACCCAGCGCCCCCTATATCATTTCGAGTGGGAAACCATTTTATAAATGTATTTTTTTCTTACTATTTATTTGTCCGGAATTATTCCTTGCTTAACTAGAAAAACTTTGTGGAAAAAGAAGCTGCAAAGATAGCAATTAGCTTTGCTGAATCCTCAAAGTCTAGTTTGCCGATTGCTGGTTTAAATTTTTAACAAGCTTTTACCAAGTTGAGTATCCTACACTTAGGCCTCCAATAACAGCGAATGGTATACAAGGTTAGACAGTTTTTTCGGTGCTCATTTTATAAAATAAAAAAATTATAATTATTAAAAAACTTGAACATGTGTCTAACAGCTCAAGGCGGCCAACCTTCCCGAAATTTGATGACCAAATTGATGATCAAGCTTTATGCCCAAAAAGGAAGGCTGTATTCTTTTGGGGATGGGGAAAACAAAACAGTTCCCCGGAATGAATTCGCATTGAACGATTCAAAGATGTCGCCCCAAGCATTTTTAAAATATCTAACGGTTGAAACGCAGTGGGGTCTGAAAGGTGAAAAGCGTGGGGAAAGGTTCTTAGTTTGTACCTAAATAGTCGTAGATTTGTCCCCTTGATTCTGAACAAGATCTTGTTGATTTAACGCAAGTAAGTTTTTAAAAAGTCTTGAGTCTCTAGGGGGGTGATCTGTATTTCAGATTTTGGGAAAATTTTTTCGCCATTTTTTCATGGGGTTAATAAATTTTAAACATAAGATTTTATTTTCCTTTAAAAAAGACCCAGCTGGAAAATCAGCGAATCAGAAAAACTGAAAACAGGGGGAAAGTAACCCAAACCCCAAATCAGCAGAAAACGCTGATCAGGTGGGCCCTTAAAATCCTGGGGGGTGTTTAAGCAGGAAAAAAATTAGCGGTGGGAAAACAAAAAAAAAATTTGTTACGAATATGACTATATGAAACAAACGCCCCCAACGCCGAACAAAATTGTCAATGCCCGCTATAAAAACTCCATGTAACAAGGGGCCAAAATCTTCTGGTATATTGAACTTAAAACTGTTGCCCTTTTTGGCGCCCCTTTTGGGGTGCTGGGGGGGTGTTATTAGGTTATAAAATTATAAAAAACGTGGAAAAAAAAGAGCCCAAACAAATTTCCCCCGTAAAACAGAAGCCAACACAACTGCAGCCAAAAAGCAATAAAAAGCATATTTTGATCCATTTTTAATGGAATAATTTTTAAGAACTTAAATTTTTTTTTTTATTAAAATGATCATGGGGGATTTAAAATGAAAGTCAATAAATAAGCATGGAGTTATAAAAGAAAATTTCCCTAGACCCCAAATTTTTAAACAAAAGCGGTTGCTTCGGATGTAAGCCCTTTCCTTAAGATCTATGCAGGAACGCTGAGCAAAAATCCCCAAGTGACACGTTTTTTTTAGGCCTGTGTGTACTATATTAGACATCTATATTTAAGATAAAAACTTTCTTGTATTTTTTTGATAATTATAAGATAACTAAAAAGAACTTGGGGTTTTACTTAAAGGTGACTTAATCAAGAACTTATTAGAACTTGATCAAGAACTTTAAATTAAAAAAATTAATCAAGAACTTATTAAGAATTTTAAGTAACTTAATTAAAAAAATTTTTAAGAATTGGGGTGTTGGGGGTGGGAGTGTGTGTGGTTCCAGGGGGGGGGGTGGGGGGGAAGTGCGTGCGTGGGGGGGGTGGGAGGCGGCATGCGTGGGGGGGGGGTGGGGGGGACGGGTTGCGTGGGGTTGGGGGGGGGGGGGACGTGGTGCGTTTGGGGTGGGGGTTGGGGGGCGTGCGTGTGTGGGGCAGCCAAAAAAGTTGAAAAACAGGACGTTGAAACGAACGTGAAACCCGTAATCACCGCAATATATCAAAGTCAGAAGTGCTTGGTGGAAAAAAAGCAGTAAAACTAAACAACCCGACCGCTCCTGCAGGGGCGGGATTAAAAAAAGATCTTACGTCAGGGTGGCCTGCAGCGCTTTTAGGTCAATTTTAGGCGGCGCCCTGATTGACCCAGTATTGCTTGGGTGCTTTCAGCCGGTCAAAGCTGGCAAAAACCAGGCAGCGGTGAGCGGTATCTAAAAATAGATTTAGTCGTGGTAGGCGCTTGCAACTTGCTTTAGCAGAGTTTTTCAGAATTTGGGGGCCCAATCGCCGTGTAGTCATCGTCATTGTATTTTGAAGTTTATATGAAGATAGTGCTGGCCCCACATTTTTCCTCTCATATGGTAGATGTACTAAGGTCTGCCTAACCCTATCTAGTTTGTTTGCCAGACATTGAAAACGCCCTTCAGTTTCTAAGGGGGACCTTTAAAGGCAGAGAATGGTTAGAATTAAAAAGTAGAAAAGTATAACATCTTAATACAAGTCGCTTGCCCCAAAGAACATGAATTGTATTAACAATAATCAAGTCTAAACAAACTAAGAACATTTTTTACTTGGGGGAAAAAGCAAAAAAAGTTTCAAAAAATAAGTTTTTAGCATACGAATCAGCCCTGTTTACCTCCGCCTTAAGAAAAAAGAAAGCCTGTTTTTTAAACATGGTTTTGCTGTTCAAGCCCCCTCCAAAATAACGCGTGATGGTTTGTTTTTCTTCGGCCAATTTTCAACAATGCAGCGCCATTTATTAATAAAGGAACCATCTCCAAAAGTCAAACCTTTTTTAAAATGGCTACATCTTTTTTTCATTTCCTTGAACCCAAAAAACCTTAAAAAGTCGTTCATTTCAAAAAGTTAGTCACTTTTTTCGTTTTCTAGAAAAAAATTCTCCCGGTTTTAAACTTTCTTCGCCTAATTCTTTCAACAAATACTTAACATGCAGTTAAAGAAATTATGGTCGAATAACAAACCTGTTCTTCGTAACGTTTTAGCCCTTTTAAAATAAACAAGTAAAACACGTGGTCACAACGGCGCCCCCCGTCAAAACCACAGCCTTTTGGCGTGGCTCAAAAACAATGGCGACCCCAGTGTGTCGCGTGACAGCCTCCGTTTGTTGGCCTAAGTGGCGGCTACAAGTGGCAATGACCGTGACAGTTTTAAACATTCGTTTGTTGCAGTTAAAGGGGCGTAGGTGTGCTTTATTTATTTTTGGGCGAGGTTGTGGCGGCCCCTGCACTGTGTGCGAGGGGCTTGTTGCGGAGCCGTGCCCTAAAAAAACTGTGTGTGTGTCGCCCCCCCTCTGTTGTCTGTCGTCTCTCTCTCCTCTGTCTCTCTCTTCTCTGTTGTTGCGGTGTTCTCT
>JAFLJL010000500.1:77500-80000 GCA_018398815.1 Conus ventricosus | reverse complement strand
TCACTGTCCTCACCACTCCGTCCCTCACGTCTGTCACGGCCCTGATCATCACCACTCCGTCCCTCACGTCTGTCACTACCCTCACAACTCCGTCCCTCACGTCTGTCACTGTCCTCACCACTCCGTCCCTCACGTCTGTCACTGTCCTCACCACTCCGTCCCTCACGTCTGTCACTGTCCTGACGATCACCACTCCGTCCCTCACGTCTGTCACTGTCCTCACCACTCCGTCCCTCACGTCTGTCACTGTCCGCACCATCACCACTACGTCCCTCACGTCTGTCACTGTCCTCACCACTCCGTCCCTCACGTCTGTCACTGTCCTCACCATCACCACTCCGTCCCTCATGTCTGTCACTGTCCTCACCACTCCGTCCCTCACGTCTGTCATTGTCCTCACCATCACCACTCCGTCCCTCACGTCTGTCACTGTCCGCACCATCACCACTCCGTCCCTCACGTCTGTCACTGTCCTCACCATCACCACTCCGTCCCACCCGTCTGTCACTGTCCTCACCACTCCGTCCCTCACGTCTGTCACTCTCCTGACCATCACCACTCCGTCCCTCCCGTCTGTCACTGTCCTCACCACTCCGTCCCTCACGTCTGTCACTGCCATTACCATCACCACTCCGTCCCTCACGTATGTCACTGTCCTCACCGTCACCACTCCGTCCCTCACGACTGTCACAGTATTCACCACTCCGTCACTCACGTCTGTCACAGTCCTCACCACTCCGTCACTCACGTCTGTCACTTTCCTGACCCCAACCACTCTGTCCCTCACGTCTGCCACTGTCCTCACCATCACCACTCTGTCCCTCACGTCTGTCACTGTCCTCACCATCACCACTCCGTCCCTCACGTCTGTCACTGTCCTCACCACCACCACTCAGTCCCTCACGTCTGTCACTGTCCTGACCACTCCGTCCCTCACGTCTGTCACTCTCCTGACCACTCCGTCCCTCACGTCTGTCACTGTCCTCACCACTCCGTCCCTCACGTCTGTAACTGTCCTCACCACTCCGTCCCTTACCTCTGCCACTGTCCTCACCACTTCGTCCCTCACGTCTGTCACTGTCCTCACCACTCCATCTCTCACGTCTGTCACTGTCCTCACCACTCCGTCCCTCACGTCTGTCACTGTCCTTACCACTCCGTCCTTCACGTCTGTCACTGTCCTCACCACTCCGTCCCTCACGTCTGTCACTGTCCTCACCACTCCGTCCCTCACGTCTGTCACTGTCCTGACCATCACCACTCCGTACCTCACGTCTGTCACTGTTCTCACCACTCCGTCCCTCACGTCTGCCACTGTCCTCACCACTCCGTCCCTCACGTCTGTCACAGTCCTCACCATCACCACTCCGTCCCTCACGTCTCTCACGGTCCTCACCAATCCGTCCCTCACGTCTGTCACTGTCCTCACCACTCCATCCCTCACGTCTGTCACTGTCCTCACCACTCCGTCCCTCACGTCTGTCACTGTCCTCACCACTCCGTCCCTCACTTCTGTCACTGGCCTCAACACTCCGTCCTTCACGTCTGTCACTGTCCTCACCACTCCGTCCCTCACGTCTGTCACTGTCCTCACCACTCCGTCCCTCACGTCTGTCACTGTCCTCACCACTCCGTCCGTCACGTCTGTCACTGTCCTCACCACTCCGTCCCTCACGTCTGTCACGTTCCTCACCATCACCACTCCGTCCCTCACGTCTGTCACTGTCCTCACCACTCCGTCCCTCACGTCTGTCACTGTCCTCACAATAACACTCCGTCCCTCACGTCTGTCACTGTCCTCACCACTTCGTCCCTCACGTCTATCACTGTCTTCACCATCACCACTCCGTCCCTCACGTCTGTCACTGTCCTCACCACTCCGTCGCTCACGTCTGTCACTGTCCTCACCACTCCGTCCCTCACGTCAGTCACTGTCCTCACCACTCCGTCCCTCACGTCTGTCACTGTCCTCACCATCACCACTCCGTCCCTCACGTCTGTCACTGTCCTCACCACTCCGTCCCTCACGTCTGTCACTGTCCTCACCACTCCGTCCCTCACGTCTGTCACTGTCCTCACCACTCCGTCCCTCACGTCTGTCACTGTCCTCACCACTCCGTCCCTCACGTCTGTCACTGTCCTCACCACTCCGTCCCTCACGTCTGTCACTGTCCTCACCACTCCGTCCCTCACGTCTGTAACTGTCCTCACCACTCCGTCCCTCACCTCTGTCACTGTCCTCACCACTCCGTCCCTTACCTCTGTCACTGTCCTCACCACTCCGTCCCTCACGTCTGTCACTGTCCTCACCACTCCGTCTCTCACGTCTGTCACCGTCCTCACCACTCCGTCCCTCACGTCTGTCACTGTCCTTACCACTCCGTCCTTCACGTCTGTCACTGTCCTCACCACTCCATCCCTCACGTCTGTCACTGTCCTGACCATCACCACTCCGTACCTCACGTCTGTCACTGTTCTCACTACTCCGTCCCTCACGTCT
>JAFLJL010000500.1:10000-70000 GCA_018398815.1 Conus ventricosus | reverse complement strand
ATTCTATGTTTAAAGCAAGTTTTGTGACTTACTTTGATTGTCGGCCCTTTTTATTTTTCATTTGACCTGTGAATTGTTCCGGGGTTGACATGTTTTTGGGGTTGACAAAAAAAAAGGTATTGGCACGTTTAATTACGTGTTCTTGGAGCATTAGGTATTTTAAAATGAGGTCAGGCAAAACAGGGGAACACCAAGACCTGTTGAAATTTTTTGCCCTTTCCATTTAAAAAAAACTTTTGGGAAATAAAATAGCGAAAAAGAGAAAAATTTTGGAAAAGATAAAGAAAAAAGATGAAACAAGAAAAAAGAGAAAAATAGAAGACAAAAATTAAAATCATTGATTGATAAAAAAAAAAAGGGAAAAGCTGCTTTGAAAATTTAAAAATACCAAGGGGAGTGGCAGAGGATTCACAAGACTTAAGGTAAGTTATTATTATAATTTGTATTTTGTTTTTAAAATTAAGCTTTTTTACTGAAAATAACTATTTATTTCTGAACATCTTTTTCTTATAAATAAAAAAGGTGCGCCCCCAAAAAAACCTACCCCACCCTACCCGCCCCCACCCCAGCTGCACTCATTTAAAGCACTTCTAAGTTCAAAATTTAAATTTACCCAAAGCGCCTCAAAGTCTTATTTTAAATCACCCTTTAAGTTGCCCCTTAATTTTCTACTAATTGCCCTTAAGTCCCCCAAAGTCATCCTTAAGTTTTTACTAAATTTTTTTACTTAATCCCCTTTTAATTTTTTACTTAATCCCCTTTAATTCTTACTCAAGTCCCCCTAAAGTTCTTACTTAAGTCACCCAAAGTTTTTTAAACTTAATTTTCCTTTAATCAGACAAGTTCTTATTCAGTTAACTTAAAATTTATTTTTTAAGTTCTTAAAGTATTATTCCATTTTAAAGGGACAAAATATTTTTTGTTGTTGGGGGTTCGGCTACCTTGCGTTCGGTTTTTGTTTTTTAGTGCAAGATTTTTTGGACTGCTTTTTTTTTGGGTCTTTTTTATATTTTTATAACCAAAAATAACCCCCCCCAGCAGCAGCAATGCCCCAAAATGACAATTTTTTTTAAGAAAATTCGGGAAAGATTTTGGGTGTGTGGGAAACCCCGGCGTTTCTGTAGGATAAATTGTTCGGTGTTTTTATACCCGGGCTTTGAAACAAACGGGCTGGGGCTCGGGACTTTTTCATTATAGTTTTTTTTTGTGATTGAAACATTAATTTTGTTCGCTTGCCACTCGCAATCTTTTCCTGCTGCAATGCGTCCAATGGGGTGTTTTACTGCCCATTTTCCCCTATTCAATTTTTTCTGATTGATTCTGCTGATTTCTGGCTGGGGCCCTTTTTGAAGGAAAAAAAAATCATATATTAAAAGAAATTTAAATCCCATGATAGGGGCGAAAATAATGTTCCAAATCGTAAAACAGACAACCTAGGACTCAATGCTTTGTTAAAACGGATCCTGGTTAAATCTACATAAAAGCCCTTGTTTAGAATCATAGGCGCAAATTTTACTTATTTTAGGTACAAACAAGAACCTTTTTGCCCTACACTTTTTACCATTCTTGACCTAGTTGCGCTTCCCCCTTTTATGATACTTTAAAATTTTTGCGGGACATCTTTGAATCTGTTCTATGCTGAATCTTTCCCCGAGGAACTTTTTTGTTTTTCCACATCTCCAAAGAATACAACCTTTTTTTTTTGGCATAAAGCTTGGTCATCAACTTGATCTTTTGTAAAAAAAGTCGGGAAAATTTTTGGGGCCCCCTGTAGCTTAGAGTCACGCTGTTCATGTTTTTTATAAATTATAATTATTTTATTTTTTAAAAATGACACCGAAAAAACGTTACTAACCTTGTATACCATTCTGCTGTTATTGGGGCCTAAGTGTGGGATACACAATGCTTGGAAAAACCCTGTTAAAAATAAAACCGGCAGATCTGGGCAAATAGACTTTGAAGACTCACAAAGCATTGCTGTTATTACAGCTTCTTTTGCTACAAAAGATTTTCTAGTTAAGAAAGGAATAATTCCAGACAGTACAATATGTAAAAAAAAAAAAATTTTAAAAAAATGGCTTCATTCGTATGTGTTAGGCGGTGCATAGTAAATGCATTTGCTTTTAGCGGAATAACTACCCCTTTTAGTAAACTGGGGGATGACGGCGAGGAAAAAAACAAACAAACTAGGGAGCAACTGCAGCTGCAAAAATAATTTGAAAAGCAAGAATTGAGCGTTAGATTTTATAATAACAAACTGAAAAACGGGGACTGCATTAACTTTTAAAAATGTTGCCCAGGAAAAAAAAAATATTATCTTGAAACCGGAAAACCCAAATCGAGAATTGCCCCCACCAAAAAATTCATGACTTTTATAACCATCAAAAAAAAAAAGATGCAAGAAAGGGTTTTTATGTTTTTGGGCATGACCTTGTGTATTTTGTTGCCATAATATTGGGAATAAAAATGAACAAAATCTATTATTCCCAAAAGGATTGGAAGGGAATAAAGCAATAAAAACTAAGCCAAAGGGGAGTCGGGGAAAAAACGCAAAGGAATGGTTTCAAAAAAACTTTGGGGAAATTTATTTACCTGCACCTAAGAATACGAGACCACATTTTGTGAACACAATACCGAACGACACCCATAAAGGGGACCTTCTATATTTACCCCGATACGATTAGACAAAAAGATTTAAGTACCACCACAGTCTTTGAATAGTTAAAAGAATAAAGATCAAAACCGTTAACAAAAAAGGTGCTTCGGGCTGTTGCGGTTGCCATAAACTTAACCAGAGGCCCCTAACTTATCCCGTTTATTAAGTGGGGGAAAGGGAAAAAAAATTTAAAGGCCAAGGAATAAATTATTGTTAAAACATGGGTTTTACCATAAAAAGCATTCCAGGAGTTCACAGATCACGGCTTTGGTTGAAAACTTTAACAAACAGTTATCAAAGACTTTTTTCCTACCGTATCACAGAGAGCATTGAAAATTCACGCAACACGAAGGGGTTAGAAGACCCCCTCTTTTTGCCGCAAAAATAATAAGTTTTTTAAAGGGCAAAAACCCGTAAAAGCAATCAAAAAACAAAAAATTGATGTTTTAAAGGAGAGCCAGTTCACCCGGGAAAACTATTACCATTTGCTTAAAAGAAGGCACCTTTTTTTAGGGGGGAACAGAAGGGGCACCGCATCAGGGAAACCGACCCCTTTTTGGAGGTTTCCATAGAAAAAAAAAGAATTGTAAAAATGAATCCGCCCGGTTATTATTACGGAAACGACACAACAAAAAAACCACCCCTTCAAAGATTTTTTGTGAAGGAGAACTGCAAAAAACCCACCAGAACACTTCCATTGCAAATTTAATTTTTTAATTTACATAAAAAATTTGATCTAAAATAAAAAGCCAAAAGGAACACGAACGAAACAAAAAAGATAAAGGAAGAGCCCGGGGGAATTGATGGGGGAAATTTATATGCTATGATTCTTTTTAAAAAGGAAACATTACGTGGATTCATGGGCCATGCTAAAAAACCAGACACCTACACCCAAAATCCCAGATTTTGATACAAAAGGGGGAAAAGAATATCTTAAAATAATAAAAAAAATTCGAGCACACAAGCAAACATGAAAAATAATTTTGGGCTAATTGGATAATGATTGATTGAGCTTTTAAAAAAAAATTTAAAAAAAAAAAAATATCCATAAATGGGTTTATAAAAAAAATGAGGAAAGATGAAATTTATCTGTTCCCCGTCCCAAATTGCAATGAAAACTCGGGTTTAACAAATACCGTTTAGTTTTGTTCTATCAATACTTCTTTGTTAAAAACATTTGTGTTGTTTCATGAATTTAAATCGTAGTTTTACGTTGTCATGATGAAAAAGATTTTATGAACAAGCTTCTTTGTATTTCATCTATTTTGACGCACAACACTGCGAGATATTCCTTTGCTTTCTTTTTGGTTTTCCTGCTCGAAAACTGACTTTTTCGACCTTAAACCAAAAAATTTTTTAATCACCCCCAAAAATTCGCCCTTCATCTTCCTAAACCTTTTTGTTAAGGGTTTGAATCAAAGGCGAATCTTTAGGAAAATTAGATTGTCGTACCATCCCCATGTCCTTAGCCTTCTATTTCCAGTCTTATAATGTCTTCATTAGGGTATCTATAACAAAACTGCTGTATCTGGTAAAGTATTTGGACTCTGGATACGGGGTTTTTAAAAGTAGTCATAAAGAAATTCAAACACAAAAGCTTTGATAATTTAAAAGGGTAAACCCAATAAAAAACAGGTTTTGTCAATTTGACTTTCTTTTTTTTCTCATTATCCCAAAAAGCGATCAGAATCTTCTAAAGCCCTAAATTGGGTTTTGAAGCACTTAATTGTTGTTCTCTCGGGTTACCAATCTACATCTTTATTTGTGCGGTTTTTCCAAGTCTTTCCGATACAGCGTTGTTCATCACTTGAAAAAGTTTTTTTCTAAAGCATTGTGGTTTAGTTCTGAGTTAGGTCTTCATTATGTATGGTTTCATGAACTGTTCTTGACAAAAGAAATTACATAGAATGCTTTTAGTTAAACCATGTTTTAAAAAATTTGTAAAAGTCTAAAAAGCAGACAAATTTTTTTGTCGCGAAGATTAGCCAATTTTAGGGGCTCTTTGGATCTTTTTTAGACTTTCTGCAGCAAGGGGGTAGTCTTTAGTAGGTCAGGGAGTTATGGGGATATTCTAAGTCAATTTAGAATAAGACCTTTTTACGATCACGTAAGAGTATGCATTTTGTTTTTTTACAAATTTTTGAATGTTTTCTATCCGCCTGTGTACTTTTTAAAAGTTGCAAGGGAAGTGATTGCCCATACCCAAACCCAAAGTTTGTTTGCACAAAATACTGAGAATTTTAACCCTTTTATTTGGGATCATAGTCGCCCCAAGTTTTGTTGTTTGTTTTAACAGCAAGAGCGACCCAACAAATTCCTCACGAAATCCCCTTTTTTAAAATCATCGAATCATTGGCGGGGTCAACAAAAAATCTCTGTACTCCAGTAACTTAAAAAGCACCCCACTCACCGGGCGCAGAATGAAAATCGGGGGATCCAGGCTATAATTTTCATGAGGTTTTCTTAATTTAAAAGAGTCCCCCCAACAAACATACACCCCCATCAAGTTGAATAAAGATAGCCCCATCTTTTTTAAAATCTAATCTCACGCATCTTGAGCATGCGGTAATCAGAATCATAACCCTTTTCCTCTGAACTAGAAAAAAAACGCGTTTTTAGGGGGGAAGTGTATCTTCATAAAACCTTTCCCAAAGTTCATGATCAAAAGGGTAAACGCCCTTTCTAAACAAGATTTGGGGCAAAATATTCTTCCTTTTATTGGCAGGATTTTAAGGACATGCCGTGATCTAATGTCCCTCAGGTTTTTCTAGAGAAATTTAAAAACACATGTCTTTTCTGATGACTGTCAATGCATGTTATCCGAGGCGCGTCTACTGCTTTATTAAAAGATGAAGCGTAACCTCGCAAGTTATGAAAAAAGAGGGAAGCCCCAGTCTTGGGATCAAACTTATTTGAAATTGCTTTACTGTGTGCTGCTCCTCTAAACTTTCCGCTAATGTATCAGGTCTCTTACTGTTGGTTTTGGGCTTCCTCGCTGTTAGCAATTTTCAAACCCAAAAACCCAAACAATGGGGCTGGTCATATGTTTTTGGTTTTTCAGGCGTCTTTATGTTTTTCAGATAAGTTTAGATTATTAGAAAAGGCGTTACGCCTTGCTGCACCGTTCAAGAATTACTGCAGCATTAAGCCCCTCTATAAATTTGGTTTTGAAGGGCGCCATCCGCCCTGACAACAATAAAGGCAAATGAGCAAATTGTGATTACTCACAAAACTTTTTTAGGAATTTCTGTGGAGCGGGCCCTTTCATAAGGAAAAAAAAGCGACTCGAAGTCTGGTAAATACGTATGGACTCTTTTTGCGCCTTTTTCCAGTTTTTAAAAACTAACTTTAGATCCGGGTGGGGGCGAAATTAGTTTTATTACAGTCAACTGGGCTGATACAATGTTTTATAGTTCACTCGCGGCTTAAACAATGAATTTTTAAAAACTTTTTCCCTACAGAATTTTTGTTTATTTTTATGTTTTGAAGTATCGCCAATAACTATCAGTTCGTTTTAAAGTGTAAGGGGGGTAGCCCTGCTGGCGAAAAAAACGTAAAGTAAACATGATTTTTGCCACCCCCATTGTTTGGCTTTTTTAGACACTCAATGGGAGTAATTTTTTCCTCCCCCCAGGTAAAAAACATTTTTTGGGTTGTTTTGTTCTCAAAGATCAATTTTGTCCACGCTAACGGAAAGGATATTCCACTAAAGTTAAGATCATTGCTGTAAGGATCATAGTTAGACACTGTCCTGCTTTTGCGGACGGATGCGCCTTGCAAGAACAAAACCCAAAAACTTTTGTTGCAAATTTTTTTTTTTATTTTAGAACGCTTTTTTGGGACTAATGGGGGGCAGGGGAAGTAAGCTTGCCACAAGGGCTCTATTTAACTGTTTTAATCTGATCTCTAAACTTCGCCCCGCCCAACCAGAGCCTCCTTTTAGTTCTTCAGGGGCCCCACAAACGTGCAAGCATTGGTTGCCCAACCAGGTGTTAAGTCTTTATGAAAAAGAAAACCTGTTTTTTTTTAGACCAACTTCCAATTTTCTTCATTATTGTTATATGCGATTTAAAACAGCTAACATTTTTTAACCGGCGGTCTATGTTAGTTTACCGGAATTGAGAAAAAGCATGAACAACCTTCCTGTGTTTTTTGGGATCAGACTTCAAATTTACTTTTAAATTTTGAAAAAACGCCCCCTTAAGCTTTCCTTCAAACAATTGTCCGGCCTTCATATATTTATCCAGTTGATTTCTTTTCTAACCAAAAATTTTTATTAAATTAAAAAAAAAAATTTTAACGAATCAATATAACGGTTTTTTTTGTGCTTGGACCATAAACTAAAATAAAGCCCTTTGAGTTGTTAATGTGAGCTGTTTAAAAACAGAGTTTAATGTTCGTTTATTTTTTTTTAAACTTTTTTTTTTTCTGCTCAGTGTCTGGCTTTTGAAAAAAAACTTCCCTGCCTTTTTTGAAGATCAAACTTTGCCTTTTAAGTCATCAAAAGGGCCGAAAACGATTAATTCTCATCCGTGATGTTTGATCAACAGCCTTTATTAATTGTCAGTTTGAACGAGAAAAAGTTTAGTGTTATTAGTTAAACCATAGCTGTGTGTTTTTGGGGGTTTAGTTTTTAACTTTTTGCCAGCACACTTTACGCTAATGAAACAAGGCCAAGGCAAAAGAAAACCCCGCCCTGAGGTAAAGTGGGGGCGCCCCTACGCTGTTGAAGAACCAACACTCGTTCCTGCTGAAAGAGCACTAACATCGAGCTCCAGTTTTAAAACAATGTAAAGCTTTAAAAGGGCAGCAAATCCCTTCTTTTGGGTTTTGCTGTTTTTTGAAAGATTTGCCAGTTTTTTTTTGCATTTGTGTAATTTTTGTTAATCTAAAGGTTTTTTCCCGGGGGGTTTTCTACTATCCCTTTTTGGGGCGACTCTTGCTGTAGGGCTTTGGTAAACCTTAACAGCAGTTTTTTTTAAAAATAAAAAATTTTGTATTGGAAAACTTTTAATTGTTTTGAAATTCAGCTGCGCATCATATATTAAAAGCAAATAGCGTTAAGTGGTTTTTGGGCCCCTTTTTCTTTACAATTTGAAGTTTTTTATTCTTAACAGTTTCCCGTTCCCTTAACTGATTTTTCCCCTTTCCCCTTTGGGGCAATCCATAAACGTATTTTGCTGTTAAATAAAGATAAGTCTAACACTGTGAAGATGTAGATCTTTTGACAAAGGCCTGGGTTTTACAACCCCCCACCTCCAAAAACATTTTTATTTTAAAAGTGATGGTTTAAGCCCCTGCTGATTTTTTGGGGTCCCCCCTTTTCATTCCCTTTGTTTTTTATTTTCAAAATTTTTTTCTTTTAAGGTCTTTTTTCCCACAAAAAAACCCTTTAAAATCTTTCCCCGGGTAAAATTTTATAATCCCCTCTTTTAATATTTGTAAAAAAATTTTTTGTAAAATTTCAATTTTGCTTAAAATTTTTTGCTAACCCGCAAATTAGGTGAAAAGCAAACTTCGGTGTCGAATTTATTTTTGTTCTTAAATAATTTTTATAAATTTTGTCTTAAAAAATTAAATATTAAAACCTTTTAACCCCCAAAAAAGGGGGGCGTTTCAACCAAAACTAGGGGGGGAAAAAACTTTTTTCCTAACTTCGCTAAAATTTTGCCCTCTTTTGATTAAACGCCCTTTTATTTTTTTGGGCCATTTACCCAAAAGATCAAAGGTTGTTTCCCCTTAGAAGAAAATGGGGAAAAATTTTTGAAAAATTTTTAAAAAAATTTTCGCCCCAATTTTTAAAAATTTTTTTTTGGAAATTCTTAAAGAAAAAGGGCTGGGAAAAAATTTTATTTTGGTGCCCGGGGTGGCAAAAATTATCCCCTCCTTTGGGAAATTTTACAGAATTTTCCCTCAAAGAAAAGGGTTTTTTAAAAGAAAATTCCCACCTTTGAATTTTTTAAAAATGGGGGAAATGGAATGGGCATTTTTTTAAAAAAAATAAAAGTTTTTATTTAAAAAAAGGCAGGATGAAGGTTTGGGGTTAATGTTTTTTTCCGGAGAATAGGAAAAGGCTTTATACAAATGCCTCATTTTAAAAAATTTAGCAGAATCCGTTAAATTAAAAAAGTAAGGGGGCTTTTAAAAATTTAGGAGAACCTCCCCATTTTTAAAACCCAATTTTTAATAAAAATTCAGTTGTGGATCAAAAAACCCCTTTCAGCTTTAAAAAAAAAAATAAAAATTTTTTAAATTAAAAAAAAAACAAGACTTTGGGGGGGCAAATCCCTTGGATTTAAAAAATTAAAGGGGGGGGGGTTTAATTCAAAACCATACAAAAACCCCCCAAACCCAAAAACCAAAACGCGGGGGGGAAAAGGAAAAAAAAGTGAAAAATTTAAAGAAGGAAAAAATGCCCCCCAAAACCAACAAGCCTAGGCCCTTGGCTCTTTAAGGCCTCAAGACGAAATTAAAAAAAAAGTTAGCAAAAGTGGTGAACTAGTAGGTATAAAAAAAAAAAGAAAAAAACCGTGGTCTGATGACCCAACTTAGGGCTCCCCGTTAAGAAGAAATAACCCCAAAAAAAAAAAGAACTTAAAATAAAAAATCAGCATACTAAAGAGTTGTCTCTTACCAAGAACAATTTCGATCCAAGCACCCCAAAAAAGAAAACTATCCAAAAAATTTAAAATGAAACAAACAACGAACGAATACGAACGGGGGTTTTGCAGCTAAAAACCTTAGAAGAAAAGGCCTTTGGAGCTAATAACCGGTGGGTTTGGGTGGTGGGGGTCTGGGGGTTCCTCCGCCGCCATCGGGAAAACCCCCCCCATAAACTGGGGAAAAAAAATTGTACTTTTTAAAAAAATTAGGGTGGTTGTGCTTTTTTCCTTTTAGGGGGTTTTGGTTTTGCTACCGGAATAGTTCTTTATGGCGGATTTAATTGTTTTTTAACGGGGAATTTTAAGTAAAACCAAACAGCGTTTCCCAAAAAAAAACCTTTTTTTCTTTTCAGGGGTTATTTTTTTGCTTTTAAAGCCCTTCCCCGGGCCGGGGGTTTATGCTTATTTGGGGGTATTTGTTTTTTCCCCCTTCTATTCTGCCAAATTTATTTTGTTTTTATTTTGTTCATTGGACGGGTTTTAAGGTTTATAAACCATTTAACCAGGGCCGATTTAAAATAAACAAATTTCTTTTTATCTTGGAAGTAAACATTTTTTTACCTTTTTAATTGAAGGAATTTTTGTGTTAACGTTTAAAAAAATTTCTGATTTTTTTTTGGACAAAAACCCAAAAGGACAGTTTTTTATTCGTTTTCTTCCCTTTTGAAAAAAAAAATGTCAAAAGTTGTTTATTGTTTATTTGCTTTGTTTGGCCCAGAAGTGCTGAAAAAAGTTTTAAGAGTTTTTTTTTTCTTTGCCCGTGCACTGCCCAAAAAGGGTTTTTAAGATTGTCCCTTTATATTTTTGTCCGCCCCAAAAAAAAAGGGGGGCCAGATTTTAAACCCTTTTGTTAAAACTGTTGGCCCAATATTTAAACGTTTTCCCCCTTTAAAAAATTCTGTTTTCGTTTAAATTTTAAAGGGGTTTTTTGGAATGTATGATTACAAAATAGTTAAGGGGTAATAAAAAATAAAAGGTCCAAACCCCCCAAAGGAACAGTGATTTAATGTCGATGCCCCCCAACCCAGTTGATGACAAAAAAGAGTTTTAATAGTTTATAAAAAAAATTTTTTACGAACTCCCCCAATTTTTATTTGTTTTTTTAAAAGATTAAGATTGTTTTTGGCAACCTTTTTGACAGTTAAAAAATGACAATTATTTGTTTAATTTTTTTTAAATTTTTCCCAAAGAAATTTTTGCTTTTGAATTTTTAAAAGCACCAATTTTGTTTAAAAATTTTTAAAAAAATAAAATAAGGTTTTCCAGAAATTATTTAAAAGGGAAAAAAGGCCCTTATAAAATTTTTCAAAATGTTTTGGTTTTTTATAAAACCCAAAAGAATAATAAATTTTAAAAAAAAAAATCGGAAAAAGTTTCCCTTTAACTAAAGAAGGTTTTAGGGGGTTTTATAAAAAGCAAGTAAATTTTTTTACTTCAAAAAACTCAAAGCCCCTTTGTTTAAGTAAAAAAGAAAGGGAATTTTTTTTGGGGCGCTAAAATTTACTTTACAAATGGACGGCCCTAAAATTTTTGAGCTCAAAAAAACCTTTAAAGGAAAGCTGATTTGCATTAATTATTTCTTTTTTTTTTTTACAGTTTAAAGAAAATTATTTTGGGGGGGCCCTCAATGTTTTTAAAAATCCCCACGGGAAAACTGAATGGATTAAAATTTTTAAATTTAATTTTAAATTTAAAAAAAATTGTTTTGGGGGGGGGAATTTGATAAAAAAAGCGCAAAAGGGAAACTAAATTAAAAACCCCAATTGTTTGAAAAAAAAATAAAGGTTTTTAAAAAATTTGGGGGCCAAAGAAAAGGGTTAAAACGCGAAAATTAAAACTTTTGTTAAAAACCCGAAACCTGCGGATTTGAACAAATGGGAGAAAAGAATTTTATGGTTTTTTTAAAAACCCAAAGAGGGATTAAACAAAAGAGGACAAAAAAATTTCCTAAACAAACATTAAAAAAAAAAATCGGGAGATAATAAAAAAAAAACAAAACTAAGCCAAGGCATAAGAAATATTTTAAAAGGGGTAAAATTTAAAACAAAAAAATTTTTTTAAAAAAAAAAAACAAAAAATTCAAATCACCAATGAAATTAGCCAAAACAAAAATGAAAAAATTTTTTAAAGATGGGAAAAAGTTTTCCCAAAAAAAAAATTTAAAAAAAAACTTTCAAAATTAAGTTTTGAAAAAATTAGGGCCTTCACAATGTAGAAAATTTGTTAAAAAATTTTAAAAATTTTTTTTAGGAAATTCCCTTTAAAAGGGAAATTTATTTTTCTTAAAAATTAGACTTAAGGTTTTTTTACCGCTTTTACAAGGGGGGGGGAAATTTAAGGGTTTTTAAACCAAAAAAAAAACATTTTTAATTTAAAAAAAACAAACCCCAATGTATTTAAATTTTAAAATTTAAAAATAAAGTTTTTATCAACAATTTTTCAAATTTTTAAAAAATTTCTGGAAAAAATTTAAAAGAAAAACATAGGGAGTTTTTAGACAAAAACCTATTTTATTAATTTTGGGGAAAAATGGTTGTAAAAACAATTTTTTACTTTTAAAAAAGACCAATTTTATTATAGGATTTTTGCCAAAAAATTAAAAAAAAAGAACATTAAATTTATGGAAGATTTATAAATTTTTTATTTTGCAAAAATATAGTTTAAAAGTTTTAAAAACTTTTTAAGAAAGAGTATTTATTAAGAACTTTTTGGAGAAAAAAGCGAAAAAGAGAAAATTTTGAAAAAAAGTTAGGGGGAAACCTGGAAAAGTTGTATTTTATTAAAAAAAATTAAAAAATTTTTTTAAAAAATTTAGAGAACAAAAAAGGTTTTTTTTTTCCGGGGGAAAACCTTAGAAGGGTTGGGGGGTGAGTTTTGAAATTCGAAAAACCCCAATAAGAAAAATAAAATTGAAAATTTTTTAAATTATATTTAAAAGGAAACCAAAAGTTGGTTTTTTTTAGGTTTTTTTTAAAAAAAAAAATATTAAAGGCCCCCAAAATTTTTGACCTTAAACACTTAAAAATTTTTTATTAAAAAAAATAAAAAAAATAATATAAAAAAAATAATAAAAAATTTTAAATAATAAAAAAAAAAAAAATGTGAAAAGAAAAAAATTTTTAAAAAATTTTAAAAAAAAAACCCAAAAAAAGATTAAAAACAAACAAATTTGTAAAAATTAAAATTAAAAAAAAAAAAATTTATTTAAATTTAAATTTTAAAAAAAAAAACGGTTTTTTTGCCTTGGGAAAGTTTAGGGTGAAAATAATCTGTGTCCCAAGGGGCCCCCCTGGGGGAAACCCATAAGCTCCCCGGGATTATTTAGTTTTTGTACCTTTAAAGTTTACCCCTTTCCCCAAATTCCCTTCACTGCCCCATACCAAAGGAACGGCCCCTTTCCCACTTGGGGGGATTTTTTTGTGTGCAAAAGTTTCGTTTCAAACCCAAATTTGAAGGTTTATTTTAAAAACCCCTTTGGGGGAAGATCAGAATAAGTTAAAGGGAAAATCCAAAAAAAATCTGGCGGGGGTTCAAAATGAAAATATTTAAATTAAGGGGGCGTTTTCCCAATTCCCCCCAGGGAAAACCCTTTGAAAAGCACAATTTTTTTTGTGGTAAAATTTTTTTTGGGGGGTAAAGAAAAACGTTGGAAATATTATGATTTTTTAATTGAACTGACTGGGGGATTGATTTTTAAAAAAAAAAAAAAGAAGGGGGGGGGCGTTTTCAAAATTTTTTTGATTGGAAGCACGAATTTTCACAAATTTTGGTTTTTTGGGGGAAAGTTTTTTTTAAAAAAAATTCGTACCTACGTGACAATTTTTTTTGAAGTGAATTTCAATGAAAAAAAAAATTTGGGCCCTATAAAAAAATGAAAAGTGCTAATTTAGAAATCGTGCAAAAGTTATTATTCCCAAAAAAAGGGAAAAACAGTACATTACGAAGTTCCCGGGGAAAAAGGAAAAAACACCTCTAAAAAAACGTACCCGACCGGGAAAGGCAAAAGTGACAAATTACTGAAAAATTTTTGCTGAGTAAAAAAGGGACATAAATGAGGACTTACCGGGCGAACTTGATAAAGTTTAAATTTAAAAACCTTTAAAAAGGAAGTAAAAGACTGCATAAAGAAGTAACACCCTTTTAAACCCTGACCCAAAAGCGTGACCAAAAATGACTTTTAAACCACGTCAAGGTGTAAAGGATGTTATTTTAAAAAGATAACCACGTGACGAAAGCGAAATTTAGGAAGGATGTAACAAATAAAAGTTTAAGGAAAAAGAAGTAAACCCAAAAACACGTACGGGAAAAACGACGGGAGTAGAGCACAACAAAAACCACGGGGGTAAAAACGGTATTTAAAAAAAACACAACACGTCAAGTGATGGGAAAAGACACAAGGGAAAAGGGAACACAAATTAAAAACCAAAGCGGACAGTAGGAAGTAAGACAAACACCAACAACCCCCACGGAAAAAGAAAGGACCAACGGCGTTCCAGGGAAAAACCCCCCAACAAACCACAGGAGGGGTCCCGAAAACACCAGACACCCCAACGGTTTAAAGTCACAGACAAACCACCAGACAGGGGGGGGGCCCAGTGGTAATGTCACAACAAAACCACCAGAAGGCGGTCACAAGATTTTAAAGTCAAAAAAAAAAACCCCCGCAGGGGGCACTGGTGAATTTCCAGAAAAACCCCAGAAAGGGGGTCCCCTTTTTGACAGACAAAAACCCGCAGCGGCCCGGTTTAATGTCCAGCAAAAAACCCCCCGAAGGGGGGTCACAGGTTATGCACAGACAAAAACCCCCGCAGGCGGCACAGGGTTAAACCCCCCCAAAAAAACCAGAAGCGGTCCTGTGTTAATGTCAACCCCAAAAAAGAAAAGGGAAAAGGACAAACAAAAGAAAAAAGACCTGGATGGGTAATTTTAAAAGGGAAAAATTTAAGGGAGCGAGAAAGGGAAAAAAAAAGGAAAAGGAGGGAAAAAAGGGAAAAAGGGGGGAAAAAAAGGGAAGAGAGAAAAGGGAGGGGTAGACAGGGGGAAAGTAGGGAAAAAAAGGAAGCGGGGAAGGGAGAAAAGAAAGAGGGAAAGAGGGAAAGGAAGAAAGGGAAAAGAGAAAAAAGTAAGAAAAAGGGGGAAGAAAGGGAGGGAAGAGAAAAGAAAGGGAAAAGAAGAAAGGGGAAGAAGGAGAAGAAGGGGAAGGAGAAGGAGAGAAGGAGAAAAGGGGGGAAGGAGGAGAAGGGGAAAAAGGAGAAGGAGAAAAAAGGAAAAGGGAAGAAGGAGAAAAAAGGAGGAGGAGAAGGAGGAGAGGGAAAAAAGGAAAAAGAAGAGAAAAAGAAAAGAAGGAGAAAGAAGGAAAAAGACACCTGCAGGAAATTCCACACTGCAGCCTGGGGGTCTGTGCTGTGTGTACCGTGTGTTACACAAGATGGGGTCTCTACCGTGTGACAAGACTGAGAGAAACTTCCACACTGCAGCCATGGGGGTCTCTACGTGTGTACAAGACTGCAGGAGAAAACTTCCCACTGCAGCCATGGGGGTCTCTACTGTGTGTACACAGACTGCAGAGAAACTCCTAAGAGCTCTCCGTGTTAACAGACTGCGAGAACGTCACACTGCCGTCATGGGGGTCTCTACTGTGTGTACACAGACTGCAGAGAAACTTCCTCACTGCAGCCATGGGGGTCTCTACTGTGTGTACACAGACTGCAGAGAAACTTCCTCACTGCCGTCATGGGGGTCTCTACCGTGTGTACAAAATTAAAGCAACAGAAAAACAGGATCACAGTTTAAATCATCTCACCCTAAAATCTGGTACTCAAATCATCAATTAAGTAGAAAGCAGGGGGAGGAGGGGTGGAGGGCAGGGAGTGGGGGAGGAGGGGGCACAACAAGTGAACAGAAGTGTCTGGTCAAGACGCGAACCAAGAACCCCCCACGTGTTGTCAGTAAGCACTGGTTTTCAGGAACACGGAGACACGTGAGTGAAGGACCTTACCTGCGCGAGACTTCACCCGAGCGGAGATCCCCAGAGCGAGTGATGAGCGGTGAACGCCTCTCTGGGACCTTTATAGTGGCAGAGCCCCCCTGCTCATTGCATCTTTATGGCCAACATTAAAGACGCAGCGCTTTAAGCGGCCATTAGAAGATGGCGATCCAGTATATTGTTGTAACACAGTGTTCGGAAGGTGTTGACGCTATCAACATTTGCCGCTTAGCTTTATGTGGTCCTGCTTTAATGCTTGTTGAAGGGTGAGATGTGGGGGTGGGGGTGGTGGGGGGAAGGGGGTGGGTGGGGTGGGAGGTAAGTGTTGAGATGATGTTTTTCCCTGTTGTACGGTCGACAATAGGTGTCAGAAGTAAACAAGACGATCTCTTTGATGAACGAATGTATAATCGTGTTTGTCACGGTCGCTAAGCCGGACGGCCCTACCACCCTACCCACGCCTATTACACACTAGAGCAGACAACACAGCACACTAACACAGCTTTACAATCATGCGCACTTCTTTATTTCACACACACACTATGGCGCCACCACTCACGTCCATCCACAACCACACACCGGTATCCCACTTCTTCACTGACCCACACTACCCTGCTACGACCCTGAGAACCTTAACCTATGCTAAAGCACCAGTTGCGGTATATCACTGCAACCTAGGGACGCAGGGATAGCCCGCACACGTGGTGGCTAACTACTAGGGACAAGGACCAACCCAAGGGACTCTAATCTCTAAACTACTACCACCCACACCTCTCCCAGGACCCACCCTTCTCTTTTGACCCGGGACCACTACCGCACCGGTCACTGCGTCCCTAAGGGAGGCAACGACAAGTACCCTACACCGTGCTGGCCACTACGTCCCAAAAGGAGGCAGTAGCTAACACCCCTAACCCTACTGCCTAACGCTACACCCCTTCTACCACAACCATGGGACAACCCATCCCGGCCCGGAAAGCTCCAGTCCTCGGCGCTGTACGTGGCCCCTCGCAGGCTGACCACTCCCCGGAAGATTCTGCACCCCGGCGCTGACCGTGGCTACTCGCAGACTGACTCCTCCCGCGATGAGCGCGACACCCAACGCACACACACACCAGACGCCCTCTCGACGGATCCGGGGCTCGACGCCTCCTCCTCTGAAGGCCCCGCCGGACACTGATGGTGAGGGAAGGCCTGGTGCAGTGCCCTCTCACAGGACGCCTGACCAGGGAAAAGTAACAGGTGCCGGAGAAACTCCCAGAGAGCCTGGTAGCAGGAGGAGAGCTGCCTCACAAACGGCAGACGGCCTGGGTAGTCTCCCTCTCCCGGGAAAACAGCAGGTACAGAAAGCCGCCGCTCACCTGCCGGCACGCGGCAGTAGACTGCAGTGGTCTGGCCCCAGTCTCAGGACGGAACGGGATACCTTGCTGACACAACTGTAGGCCACTACTGTAATGTTGCTACTACCCGAGTCATCAAGGCTCATAGTCTACCTGGTACAGCTTTAATCCTCCATCTCCCTTGCCTACTTCCCACTCGGGCATGAGAGTGACCCCTTGAATTTCGAATACACCCCCCAACCCGTTACTCGTTTTGGGGTTATCAGACCATTTCCTGCCAACCCTTACCACAGCAGCAAAACAATATTCTCCCTGAGCCCAATCCATGCTATTACATATGAAATTATGAATCACACCCAATTCTCGGAGAAATAGAACCAATCTAAGCAATCCAACACGGACTCCATGGGCCCCCTTAGGAAATACTAAATAAACTAGGAAATGGGCAATCTCACAAGGAAATGTTTCCACATAGTAATCAGTAGTAATACACATCTCTCAAAAAACAACAACAAAAGAACAAAAAAAAAACTTATCAATTTTTAATGGTTCACAGTTCTAGCATATTCATACAAGAGAATCGGCTCGCAGCCACAATCCTTCACATTCTCATCCCTCTTTGCACTGTCAATTATAATCATATATCAACACAACATGATTTGTTCGCCAAAATTTCCATCCAGCACCCCATCCTCATGTCATCTCTTGTCGGATAACCCAGTGGTTAATCCTTGTTATGCCAACACAACCATACTTCATACAATATTACATGCTGCACATCCTCCATTTTTACCCTATCAACTGCTGAGCTACCGCCTTAAACTTTACCTCACCGTTCTTTCCGACTACTAAAATTCATAATGGGACTGTCTTCCTACAACCTAAGATACCTTTCTCCAACCCTATTCTGTCACAAACACGTACATCCCTGCATGTGTGACGACTGTCATTTACTAAAAAAAAAAACAACCTCTAACCATATGGACTCATTGTCCTGTACCAAATACGTACGTCACAGATACAATCCGCACGCGCACGACACCCGCGTCGAGAACCAAGACTCGTAACAAAAGTGAAAGACACCAATATAAGTTGAATGGTCACGACCGTACTCCAGTATAAACCACTCGACCACCAATTAGCCTTGGCCCTACTGCACAGTTAACCGATTCCAATGCTGCGCAGGTCAACTCCGAAATCGTTAATCAATTTCAACGAACCACTACTATTTACAACTGATATCTACATCACCGTCCATCAACGGTTATTATATCGAACCACATAGTCTAGCCAAACTGTCACATGACAATCGAACTCAGGAACCACTATGTACACTACTTACAGAATATACAGAAAAGAGGTAACAACACAAACCGGCTGACAACAAGTTTCAATCACAGAACCAAGACGACATCATACCAGACAACCAGTATACGCAACAAACATAATACAACTAAACATAACATGAGACAACTACAGCACAACTCGCCATAATACAAGACAACATGACGAACAACCCACCATGAACCTAACAAATCACCAACCTGGACAAACAGACGTTCAACCACACCAGTTCTGCAACTGGCTGAAGTGGCTGCCAACAAAGACGACACAGAACCCGGCACAGGCCAAGGTCACACCAGACCCGACGAGGACCTGGCCCTAACTATGACTCGAAGTCACTCAGCTCGACTAACGGCGCTCCCGCTGCAACTACAAGGAGCACGTCCACTCCGACGAACACCAGGGACGAAGTGAAGCCACCCCAACGCATTCCGCCCTGGTCGGAATCAAGCGAACTCTACTCACAACACAAAACAGCGATTGGTCAGAGCAGCGTATCCCTCCGCAGAGCTGACACGCCCGACCAACGGACTAGTTGTGGCTCGTGCAACAACACGACAATTTACCACAACAACTCACAGACTTGACAACACCAACAACAGCCGATATCCTGCCCCGCCTTCTCTGGTGTAGAACCAAAGTAACAAAAGGGTAACAATCGGGAACGAAACCAACCTCCCGCTTCCATCCCTTCAACAAGTCAAGATTGGAACTCAAGAATATTGTATGTCTTATTTCCACAGCCCCCTACCTATCCTAACCTTCCACCTTAACCAAAACCCCAATCTTACACACGCACGCTCGCACACACACATATACACATATGCACACGCTCTCTTATTCCTGAACTACCATTACTCCAAACACATGGACGACTGATTTACTACGCCGATCGGTGACACACCCCCCTGCTAAGTTTTAACTACAGGTTAAAACCAACAAAAACTTCTCACTCGATCGACGTTTACTCACACCCTACCTATAACAATCCAACTCCACACCACTCACTCTGCCCTGCTGTTACTTTTGATGCACCCCATCATCATTTCAACAACATCACTTTTAATTACATCATTAACTGCAGAATACATTAATCAACCTGGTCTAACTCTGCCTTACACGACCTTAACGCAGGCACTTACAGGCAGCCGTTACACTACGCTCTACATATAAATTTCGTAACTGAGGGTGCTCTGACCATGCACGACCGCTATGCAACAGGTGCTACAAATACCACACCCCGCAACACTTTGCTACGTCATTCTCTTCCAATGACACTGACACATGCATATCTTCGACAATGTCAACCCCTCTTGACACAGGTAAATGGAACTTACAGGTTCTCTCTCTCTCTCTCTCTCTCTCTCTCTCTCTCTCTCTCTCTCTCTCTCTCTCTCTCTCTCTCTCTCTCTCTCTCTCTCTCTACAGCAAGCGACTCAAGAAGTCTGCCGCCACATTGTCCTTTCCAGACACTGCCTGCACCGTAAACTGGAATGGCTGCAGCTGCCATGCCCACCTTGTGATCCTCCCACTAGTACTCTAGACCCCACAGCTACCTTCCTGGGTTTCGTCCTCAAATGAAATGTCGCTTGTACCTGCAACCTGCTGTTGCCAAGTTCTTCTTTGTCAACTCGCACGTCTCAGCTACCTTGTTCCTTAAGTTAACGACGTCTTCTGCCGCTGTGCGGAACTCTTGCCTTTCTGGTTGCAACCAGAGATCCCTCAGTATCTGCATGGGCCTGCGCATCAGTGGCTTCCTTACAAGGGAAACTCTTGAGACTCTTCCCTTATCCACAGTACGCTGACACTGGACGCATGGACTGGCAGTACCGACGAATATCAGCATGCATGCCTGGCCAATAGAAATGGCGACCAACTCGCTCCTTGGTTCGGGTGGGTACCTAAGTGATCAGACATGGGTACGTCGTGGCCTAGCTTCATCACCGTGGTCCGTAGTTCAGCTGGGACGCAGATTTGACTCGCTACGTCCTTGGGACCCTCAAACCGCCTGACCAGTACACCAGATTTCCGAGCGTACTCGACTCGTCCAAACTTGGTGTGGAAGTGCGTCCCTGCTTCACACGCACTCCGAGCCTTCCTCAAGGTTTCATCCTGGTCCTGCATCTGAATTAACTGCTGGGTAGAAGTGTTCAGAATGCACTCCTCGACGGGCAGTGGTACTGGTTCTTGCTGCTCCCTGGCTCTCTGCGCGTGTGTCTGCACTGCCCCTACCAACGCCGGGTCTGCGTATACAGGCACACGTGTCCAACCGGAATCTCCTACTCTCTTTGCGAAGTTTCCGATCAGGACTTCCTGCACAGGGCTATTCATGACCAAAACCTCCAACTTCCCTGCGATGAATGGTGACTTCAACTCTATTACCGCCACAGGTAACACAGACCTACATCTGGATTCAGCCAATACCACTGGAACTGTCTCTGTGTACGCGTCTGCTGGTACCAACCACTTGGCCACTACGGTGTATCCAGGCACCGGTGTCTCGTAATCCATTGGCCGGAGACCCGTTAACTTCTACAACGCACGCAGGCTCGTACCGCTGCTCAGCGCATGGTCGACACAACGTAGGGACTACTCGAGCTTGGGGCTGGTCACAACAATGAACAGCTCCAACGGAATGGGGCTCAGGACATTTCCTAGCGACGTGGTCTGGCTTCTTGCAGTTGAAACAAACTATGGTCGATCTAGGCCCTTCTGCTCTCCTGTTCAGCTGCTGCAGTGTACCATCACTTGTTGGGATTTCTGTGTGGGCTGGCTCTCTGTCGTTTCATGCCTATTACCAGGTTGGGCTGGTTAACTGTTCGGTCTTGCTTCGCCTTCCTCCCCAATCTTTTGGCCTCTGCTAAAACAGCAGCTTCTTTTGCCATTTGTTCAACAGTTTTCTGGCATGTCTTCCGGACCTCAATCGTGAACTCTGGGGACAGCAGCTGGTAAAACTGTTCTTGGAAAAGCAGATCCTTAACATCCTCTGCCACACTCTCGTCCTTGCCCGCTGCCGCACACCAGAGGGAAAACCACCGCTTCATCCTTCCCAGCATCTGGGCGAAAGTCTCAGCAGCGTCCTTCTTGATGCTTCTGAACTTTTCCCGGTAGGCCTCAGCATCTAGCCTGAAGTGGCTTAACAGGGCGCTCTTTATCTGATCATAGTCGCCTAACTCATCCACACTTAACCGCATCACTGCTTCTCTAGCCTTTCCTCTCAGCAGAGACATCAGACGTGTGGGGCCATGAGGTCTCGCTCCACTTGCACATCTGGGCTACACGCTCAAATTGGGCGATGAAAGCGTCCACGTCGTGGTTCTCTCCTAACGGCTCAAGGTGGACACGCTTCGTTTCCTTCACCTCAATCAAGCGTTTTTTATGCGCTGCTTCATCTAAGGCCTGTCTCTCTTGTATGATTAGCCCTCGCTCTCTTGCCTCTACCTCAGCTTCATCTCTTCGTCTTTTGAGATCTAACTCTGCCTGCCGTGCTTGAGCTTCTATTTCTCTTATCGCCCTTTCTTCCTCCATCTATTTCCTCTGCAGTTCCAGTTCCATCTGTCTCGCTGCTTTCTTGTCTTCATCCTTCCGCTGTAACCTTTCCCTCTCCTCTTCGATCTTCTTCTGCTTCATTTCTAGCTCCCTGCCTATCAGCTTTCTCCTCTTCAATCTTCTGCTGTATCTCTAACTCCCTCTGCCTAGCAGCTTTCTCCTCTTCAATCGTCCTCTGCTTTATCTCTAACTCCCTCTCATCCTTCATCTTCTGCCTCACTTCCTCCTCCATCCGGAGCTCCAACTCTGCTTCTCTTGCTATCTTCTCATCCTCATTACGCACCGAGTCTGTGACGAACTTGGCGAGCTCTCCCCCAGCTAAACCCATCGCCGCTCCCAACTTGGCAAACTTCGCATAAGCCCCGTCCCTGTTCTTGATCCACCCCCGCATCCTGGTCACTAACCTTGGGTTTGGTATCCACCGTAGGGGCCTGTGGATCCATGACACTATCAGGGTCGTACTGCGGATGGGCTCGGGTGTGCTTAGACATAGGTTACCCCTACCGCTACCGAGCTAGCAACAAACAATATGTGATCTGAGCGCAACTGGAGGTTCCGACTACGCACTAGCCCTGAAGCAACCCAGCACAAGTACACAATACTCTCAATAAGTCATGCAACAAACATAACTCCACCAACACTTGTGTACCTCATACATCTACCGACCTGGGCTCCAACCCATACAATATTACCAATGCACTGTCTAGTCACCGACTGAGTCACGTGACACCGTGTGTCCACCGTCCACTGTGCATGCGCACAGTTACCCACAGTCACAGGCCTCACTGTCTCTGGTAGACCGCACCCACACGATCACAGTGCACTTGCACCCCGAAAGTCCATATGCACTCCAGCACACCTTTGTGTCACAACACTGCGCACCCTCGTGCTTCCCACACAGTCACCTGGGCTTACACTGCTTTTAACCCCCACAGGATATCCGAGCACACAGCGTGCACAGTCACGGGATGGGTACCACTCTACTCACTGGGGTATACCACATATAAGGGACACAACAGACGCCTGGTACCCTTCCGGCACCTCACCTACACTGTACGGTATAATCACTCACACTTCCAACAACCTCTCAACGTTTATTAATCACTCATACTTCACTCACTCGGTAGCGCCAACCCACTCACACCAACACAAGTGCCCTGCCCAATGCCAATGGAAACCTGCCTGAGGTGAACAGGGACACTACGTACCACCTCCCAGGGTACTGGTACGCTCCCACCAACCACCCACTTACATTTCACACAACGTACACACCGGACACAACACCCACCTACCTCCCTTCTAGCTACCTATCACCTACCCAGAACCACCTAAGTACCCCGCATCTCCACCAAAGTGTCACGGTCGCTAAGCCGGACGGCCCTACCACCCCTACCCACGCCTATTACACACTAGAGCAGACAACACAGCACACTAACACAGCTTTACAATCATGCGCACTTCTTTATTTCACACACACACTATGGCGCCACCACTCACGTCCATCCACAACCACACACCGGTATCCCACTTCTTCACTGACCCACACTACCCTGCTACGACCCTGAGAACCTTAACCTATGCTAAAGCACCAGTTGCGGTATATCACTGCGACCTAGGGACACAGGGATAGCCCGCACACGTGGTGGCTAACTACTAGGGACAAGGACCAACCCAAGGGACTCTAATCTCTAAACTACTACCACCACACCTCTCCCCAGGACCCACCCTTCTCTTTTGACCCGGGACCACTACCGCACTGGTCACTGCGTCCCTAAGGGAGGCAACGACAAGTACCCTACACCGTGCTGGCCACTACGTCCCAAAAGGAGGCAGTAGCTAACACCCCTAACCCTACTGCCTAACGCTACACCCCTTCTACCACAACCATGGGACAACCCATCCCGGCCCGGAAAGCTCCAGTCCTCGGCGCTGTACATGGCCTATCGCAGGCTGACCCCTCCCCGGAAGATTCTGCACCCGGCGCTGACCGTGGCTACTCGCAGACTGACTCCTCCCTGCGATGAGCGCGACACCCAACGCACACACACACCAGACGCCCTCTCGACGGATCCGGGGCTTGACGCCTCCTCCTCCAAAGGCCCCGCCGGACACTGATGGTGAGGGAAGGCCTGGTGCAGCGCCCTCTCACAGGACGCCTGACCAGGGAAAATTAACAGGTGCCGGAGAACTCCCAGAGAGCCCCGGTAGCAGGAGGAGAGCTGCCTCACAAACGGCAGACGGCCTGGATGGTCTCCCTCTCCCGGGAAAACAGCGGGTACAGAAAGCCGCCGCTCACCTGCCGGCACGCGGCAGTAGACTGCAGTGGTCTGGCCCCAGTCTCAGGACGGAACAGTATACCTGCTGACACAACTGTAGGCCACTACTGTAATGTTGCTACTACCCGAGTCATCAAGGCTCATAGGCTACCTGGTGCAGCTTTAATCCTCCATCTCCCTTGCCTACTTCCCACTCGGGCATGAGAGTGACCCCTTGAATTTCGAATACACCCCAACCCGTTACTCGTTTTGGGGTTATCAGACCCATTTCCTGCCAACCCTTACCACAGCAGCAAAACAATATTCTCCCTGAGCCCAATCAACGCTATTACATATGAAATCATGAATCACACCCAATTCTCGGAGAAATAGAACCAATCTAAGCAATCCAACACGGACTCCATGGGCCCCTTAGGAAATACTAAATAAACTAGGAAATGGGCAATCTCACAAGGAAATGTTTCCACATAGTAATCAGTAGTAATACACATCTCTCAAAAAAAAAAAAAAAAAAAAAAAAAAGAACAAAAAAAAAACTTATCAATTTTTAACGGTTCACAGTTCTAGCATATTCATACAAGAGAATCGGCTCGCAGCCACAATCCTTCACATTCTCATCCCTCTTTGCACTGTCAATTATAATCATATATCAACACAACATGATTTGTTCGCCAAAATTTCCATCCAGCACCCCACTCTGTCATCTCTTGTCGGATAACCCAGTGGTTAATCCTTGTTATGCCAACACAACCATACTTCATACAATATTACATGCTGCACATCCTCCGTTTTTACCCTATCAACTGCTGAGCTACCCGCCTTAAACTTTACCTCACCGTTCTTTCCGACTACTAAAATTCATAATGGGACTGTCTTCCTACAACCTAAGATACCTTTCTCCAACCTATTCTGTCACAAACACGTACATCCCTGCATGTGTGACGACTATCATTTACTATAAAAAAAACAACAACCTCTAACCATATGGACTCATTGTCCTGTACCAAATACGTACGTCACAGATACAATCCGCACGCGCACGACACCCGCGTCGAGAACCAAGACTCGTAACAAAAGTGAAAAGACACCAATATAAGTTGAATGGTCACGACCGTACTCCAGTATAAACCACTCGACCACCAATTAGCCTTGGCCCTACTGCACAGTTAACCGATTCCAATGCTGCGCAGGTCAACTCCGAAATCGTTAATCAATTTCAACGAACCACTCTATTTACAACTGATATTACATCACCGTCCATCAACGGTTTTATATTCGAACCCCACATTGTCTAGCCAAAACAATGTCACATGACAATCGAACTCAGGAACCATATGTACACTACTTACAGAATATACAGAAAGACGTTAGGTAACACCACACCGGCTGACAAAAGAGGAGACATGTAAATATGTTGTTCAAGGACACCCATCTTATTGGCACGAAACCCCCCTTTCAATACAAATCTCGTCCATTACATAATCATTTTTGCAAAATCAACACCTGTTTACAACTAAAAATTAAACATGCCATAACCGCCAAAGATCGACACAAATCAGTACTTTAAAACGGGAGTTACCGAGCAGGAATAATATGGGTGAATCGTGAACTCAACATATTTACATTCTCTCAGGGGAAGAGATCAGCGAAAAACCTTCTTCTGGTCCACTTTCGCCCTTCAACAGTTTTTTCGGGCGAAATGAGCCAGAATAAAGGTATTCTGTTCCTATGCCAAGTACAGACCTTCAATTACTCAAAAAGTAACGATTATCTACAATCAAAACATACTGTGCAGGGTTACCGTTTTTAATTAACTAATTTACATAAAACTTTTCAGGATTTTAGTTTTTGTTTATCTATGTTTTTCTTGATCGCATTTTCAATAACATCATTTTTCGCGCAAACATTTTCAAATGAGTCTTCTGTCTTTCATGTGGGAAAAAAAAAATAACACCTACAGTCTTTAACTGTTCTCTAAAGTCTTTTAAAACTGAGTTATATTCTGACTAAATCCACCACACTATCCGAGCATGTCTTCGCAGAAAGCTAAGTTTCGACCAAAGTGATTCTTTTCTCACTATTGTCTTTTTCTGCTGAACAGTCTCTATAATAAATAGGTCTGCGTTCCCTCAAAACAATATAAAAAAGCAGCACCGTTTCCTAGACATTCACTCTGTGTATTGCTGGGCTCAACTAAATATAATTTCTCATCTGTCCCATATAAACCTTCTATCATGGAATGCTTTGTTCCAGTTAAGTGTTGGACAGAACAATCACATTATGATAAAATTATAAACGATAAACTGTTTGTTATAAGTCCTAGGACAATATAGTTTTTTCCACAACCAGTCTGCCACAAAATCATTGAAACAATGAGGGGATTTTATATAATGTTTAAATGCTCCATAGTTTTATAACGAATTTAATCTAATCCAGTTATTATTTTTATCATACTCTCCGTCAAAACTTGTTCAGTATAATAAAACCTATGAGGCCTAAATGTGTAAGATTAACCAATTCAGTTCTGTAAGATTGTTTCTATTTAAGTCAACATTGATTTTGTTTCTTGTTTTATGATTTTAATTATCCTCACCATTGTGAAGAACGACGGACAACAACGGGTTAAGGCGTTTAACGTCTAATTTTTGCCAGCTAAATTAATTCCTTTTATAAGGACGTCACTAACGCCCACAACCCCATCCCTCTCCAATCTTTAAAGACAGAAATTTCAAATATCATTGTGAACGTGTCTCCTAATTTTCTGCTTGGAAAGAACTGTAATTTTGTTAGAAACTTTTTTTACAAATGTTTCTTTTCTGTGGAGGATGTACTGTTTTTTCCCATACGGCGTTATTTCAATTTCTTTCCGTTATTGTCGTCCCGGCATAAGACTTACATGTAAAGGGCCAGAGTTGAATGCTTTTCTGAAACTTTTTTGACGGCTAAAATATGTAATGGGCTTATGAATTCAAATTTTATTTCCATTCTAAATATGGTTCTAAGTGCCATTTTGAGGTCAGGTTTTCGAATATTTTATATTCATACTGACCAACATTATTTGCTTCTAGATTGCGCAGCGTTCTAGTTTAGGAAACTTTTACTGTCGCCAACCTCTTTTTCGTTTATAATCACCATCTTTAGTGTACTCAAAACCATACAAAGCGCCTATCTCACCGTTCTGTTCAAAGTCCGCAACGTCTGCAAGGTCTTTTAATTCTAAAGTTATACACCTCACCAGGCGCTAATGTAATCCTGGTTCTTCTGGCCCACGCGACATTATTTTTTAGTAGCGTATTATTTTATTTCCAAACAATGTGCAGGTTATCACATTTCACAACTTTCCCCGCTTTGTCTTTGATTTTTTATATTAAATGATCCAACCCTCCCAAAAACTAATCTTTTAACTGTAAATTAGGGAATTGTATAATTTCATAATCGCAATATGCAGCTTTCCCTGATGGAAGAGCTCTTAAAACAGTTGAGGGCCTTCCGTCATATAAGTTTTCATCAGTGCTCAGCTCATCCAAATGAACATAGAGTAATGAATGTAATGCAAGATCGAGCGGACTTTCCCCCTCATAAGTAGTTTGGGTTGGTGTAACTCTAAATCTATAATTGTTAGCTGTAAAGCCTAACATTTTTAGCTAGTTCTTTATCAAAATAGTAACCTACTTCTTCTTCAGGCTTGAATGTTAACATTGTTTTTAGATTCGCATTGTTAAGTTTGAGAGTAATGTCGAAGTTACTCATTGCTTCTTTTAGTGAGCAAAACCCGTAATAACCATCAGCTATTGTTAACTGGCTAACTAATGTTCCTGCATTATCAATTTTTTGAATCTTATTATTCTTCCTGGATTCACTTATATTAAACCATACGACTTTGTAAAATATTTCATGAAGTGCAACCAATTTGGCTCCGCATTCGTTATCAATAGCATGTTCTAAAAACGAAGGGCGGTCTTGGGTTGTTATTGTTACAAACATTTTTTTAAACGAAATAAAAATGAGTGCATTCAAATATACTGGCGCAAATTTTCTGTTGGGCCGCACTACAATCTTAAAAATATAGCAACTGATACTCTTGACATTGCTGTGACCCAGACTGCCTCTTTTCATAAAAAGGTGAGTACTCCATTAAAGAGCTATCTTAACCCCCCTATTAAAAAACGACCACATCAAGAAAGCGTGGTTTAGTCATCCGATGCAGTTTTATCAGAACCAGTTAAACTTTGCTGTGTTTTGCGCATCAACTGGGTGTGGAGTGGCGTATGCTGATCATTTAAATCACCATGATCCTTTGGTGTGGTCAGTGTACAGATTTCATTTTTATTACACCTTCAGACGTATTTTGACTGAACTGCAAGCGCCATTACCAAATGACAAACCATTTAATCCACTCAGCAACAGAATAGACATGAAGGCTTTGAAAGGATCTGTAACGAATTCAAATTAACATCAAGACAGGCTTTAGACAAAAGTTGGATCAAATCATGGCCTAGGCGACCTTTATTTTCGGGGCACGCACAGAAAGTATAACTATGACTGGCATCCTCCTTTCAAAACTTTCTTTTTTGGCCCAACTGTTCAGCCGGGTCCCTACAGCAAGAGCATAAAACAGCATGGGGCAACATTTATCTTAGACACTTCTAAGGGCCTAACTAGAGCGGGAATAGAACGAATAAACGACTCTATTCGTACTTACGTTTGGTGTTTGCTAGGCTCGCAAGCACAGGCAAGATCGAGCATAATGATCCTTCTACTGGCTTTGACGCACAAAAACAATACTTAGCAAATTTAGAGGACGCCATTAATTCTACAGTTGATTTACCTTCAAGTATTCAAAGGTACCAACATGTTTTACAATACGCAAGATCGAAAGTAGACTTTGCTGTTGGCACTGGTTTTACATGCTGCCTTCTGACCTCAGACTCCAGATAGGTACAATAATAAACTATAATAATGAAATTCTTATAGCAGGCAATGAACAGAAGGTTGGGAAAAACGACATAAATTCTGGGCCAGTAATATTACAAACAATAAAAGAACACCCAAGATTAAGTCATCCAATCCCCGAAGTCCAAACCCCAAAAGTCATTGAAGACTCAGCAAAGCTCGCGGACTCTGTTCGCGATGACCATGAATATGAAAAGACAGCGCTTGTTCTTGGATTAACTGGCATAGGATTACTTGGTCTTTATCTTACTAAATAGTAACCCAACTATTACAAGAACTAATGTCCATAAGTGCTCGGCCATAAAGCCAACTACTTTGCTTGCAGTAGACAAAAGCCAGCTGACGATACTCCCCAATATTCCTGGTAAAGCGTTCACGGCTTTACCGGCTAATTTTTTTAATAAACTTGCAAGATGATCAAGCTGTTTTTTTACCCATGATTTATCAGGCGGAGGCGATGGCGGCGGAGGTACTGAACTTTGGCCACCGCCGCCTGTAATAGCCACACCAATGTACTTATTGCAAATCCTAAGGCAGTTATAACGCTTGCTAATGTGACTCCTTGCTCTCTAAACAGTGTTCGTATTCGTTCTGCTAGTGTTGTGTCTTCATATAAAATATTTTTCGATAGTTTCTCTTATTCTGTTCACTTGAGTTCGTAATTGGTCTCGGTTAGTAGTCGTCACTTCTAGTCTTGCTGATCTTTCTTGTTCAAGATCTTTTAGTCTTTGGGCTATTCTTTCTTTAATATCAGGCCTAAGTTGGCGTCATCAGCCTCAACGAGTTTTTCTTTTTCTCTTTTTATATGCTCATCTAGTTCACCTAGTTTTGCTAAATTGTTTGTTAATTCGCCTTTGATGGTTCTTAAAGTACGATCAAGGGCTAATAATTCTCGCATGGGTAGCGGTGAGTCGTGTATGGTCTTTAAAGCTGTTTCTTCTGAAAAAACTGGTTTCTGCCTCTATTGCATTTATTATTTCATCTGCCGATTGATTTAATTCTTCAAGTTCCATGTTTTGTATTTGGTTAGCTGTAGGGAGTTCTTGCAGTGTGTTTTGAAGTTTAGAAACTGCCTCCGCCCTTAATTTCGGTCTAACAAGACCAAGGCGATTTTGATCTTTCACACTGAGTCTTTGTATAATTGTACTCTTGGCTAAAAACTTGGATGGGTCGGGTTTAGTTGTAAGCCGAACAAGTTGCCCTTGATCGTTTTTTACAGACAAATGATCATCTTTTAATTCAAAATCATTTGGGTCTATAAATTCGGGAGGTTCTTGACCTAAACTTTCGTAAAATGATTTAACCTTACTTTCTGTTAATTCATGCCGCATTGAGAGCATTGAGCGATGCTGTGTCAAAGGGATCATTTCACTCATGTCGTCTCCACGATCAAAAACATCATAATCTCTGATCTTCAATTATTTGTAACAAAAGTGAAAAGACACCACTATAAGTTGAATGGTCACGACGTACTCCAGTATAAACCACTCGACCACACTTAGCTTGGCCCTACTGCACAGTTAACCGATTCCAATGCTGCGCAGGTCAACTCGAAATCGTTAATCAATTTCAACGAACACTACTATTTACAACTGATATCTACTCACCGTCCATCAACGGTTATTATATCGAACCCACATTGTCTAGCAAACTGTCACATGACAATCGAACTCAGGAACCCACTTCGTACACTATTACTAGAATATTACAGAGAAAAGAGGGTAACACACAAACCGGCTGACAACAAGAGAGGAATGTAAATATGTTTGTCAAGACACCATCTTATTTTGCACGAAACCCCCCCTTTTCACATACAAATCACGTCCATTACATATCATTTTTGGCAAAATCAACACCTATTTACAACTAAAATTATCATGCCAAAACCGCCAAAAATCGACATAATCAGTACTTTAAAACGGGGGTTTCCGTGTGCAGAATAATATGGGTGATCGTGAACCCAACATATTTACATTCTCTCCAGGAGAGAACAGGAAAACCTTCATTTGGCTCACTTTCGCCTCAACCTGTTTCGGGCGAAAGTGAGCCAGAATAAAGGTTTTCCTGTTCTCTGCCAAAGTAATGACTTCAATACTCAAAAAGTACGATTATTACAAACAAACATACTGAGCAGGGTTATCCGTTTATAATACTCAGTCCCCCCCCCCCCCCCCCCCTCAACTCCACTTTTCAGATTTTAGTTTTTTGATTAAATCCTATGTTTTTCTTGATCGTTTTCAATAACATCATTTTCGCGCAAAAATTCTTCAATGAGGTCTCTGTATTTCATGTGAAATAAACACTACAGTCTTTAACTGTTCTTAAAGTCTTTTAACTGAGTTATATTTCTGACATAAAATCCACACACTTATCGTGCATGTTCTTCCGCTGAAAGCTAGTTTCGACAAGTGTTTCTCTGTTTTAACTATGTCTTTTTCTGTGAACAGTCATCTTTAATTAAATAGCGTCCTGCGTTCCTTCAAACAATATAAAAAGGCGTTCTAGCATTTCACTCGTTTATTGTCTGGGATCCCAACTAATATATTTCATAAGCTGTCCATATAAACCTTCTATCATGATATGCTTGGTTTCCATTTAAGTGTTGGAAGAAAATCACAATATGATTAAAATTATAACGATAAAACTGGTTTTTGTTATAAAGTCTAGGACAACTAGTGTTTTTCCACATCCAGTCTGCCCACAAATCATTGGAACAAATGTGGGAGATTCTATAATAATGTTTAACTGCCTACCATAGTTTTATAACAGAATTTAATCTAGCCAGTTTATTATTTTTATCATACGCTCCGTCAAAAGCTTGTTCAGTATAATAAATCCCTATGAGGCCTTAAATGTGTAGATTAATCCAATTCAGTTCTGTAAGGATTGTTTTATTTAAGTCACATTGATTTTGGTTGCTTGTTGTTATGATTTAAGATACTCACATTGTGAAGAACGACGACAACAACGTTAAGGCGTTTAACGTTAAGTTTCCAGCTAATATTACATTCCTTTTATAAGGGACGTCACTAAACGCCCACAACCCCCATCCCTTCTCCACATCTTTAAAGACAGAAAAAATTTAAATTTCAATTATCATTGTGATCGTGCTCCTAATTTTCTGCCTGGAAAGAACTGTAATTTTGTAGAAGCTTTTTTTACACCTGTTTCTTTTCTGTGGAGGTGTATGTTTTTTACCCATACGGCGGCGTTATTTCAATTTCTTTCCGACTATTGTCGTCCGCATAAGACTTACATGTAAAGGGCCAGGAGTTGAAGTGCTTTTTCTGAAACTTTTTTGACGGCGAAAAATATGTATATGGGCTTATGAATTCAAATTTTATTTCCCATTCTAAATATGGTTCTAAGTGCCATTTGAGGTCAGGTTTTTCGAAAACTATTTTATTATACTGTACCAACCATTTATATTTGCTTATAGATTGCCGCAGCTGTTCTAGTTTAGGGAAACTTCTTTTACTGTCGCCAACCTCTTTGCGTTTATAATCACCTCTTTAGTGTACTCAAAAACCATACAAAGCGCTCTATCTCACCGATTCTGTCAAAGCCGCAACGGTTCGCAAGGTTCTTTTAATTCTATAAAGTTTTACACCTCCACAGGGCGTAAATGTAAATCCTGGTTTCTTCTGGCCCACGCGGACATTATTTTGTTAGTCGCGTATTATTTTATTTCCAAAAACCAATGTGCAGGTTATCACATTTCCACCAAACTTTCCCCGCTTTGTCTTTGATTTTTAATTAATGATCCAACCCTCCCCAAAACTAATCTTTTAAACTGTTAATTTAGGGAATTGTATAATTTTCATAATGCAATATGCAGCTTTCCCGATGAAGAGCTCATTAAAAACAGTTGTGGGCCCCTTCCGTCATATAAGTTTCATCAGTGCTCAGCTCATCCAAATGAACATCGGAATGAGATGTAATGCAAGATCGAGCGGACTTTCCCCCTCATAAGTAGTTTGGGTTGGTGTACCTCTAAAATCTATAATTGTTAGCTTGTAAAGCGACTCCTGACAGCAGCATCCCTCTTTAGCTAGTTCTTTATCCAAAATAGTAACCTACTTCTTCTTCAGGCTTGGAATGTTAACATTGTTTTTAGATTCGCATTGTTAAGTTTGAGAGTATAGCGAAGTTACTCATTGATTCTTTTAGTGAGCAAAAACCGTAATAACCTATAGCTATTGTTAACTGGCTAACTAATGTTCCTGTCCTGCATTATCAATTTTTGGAATCTTATTATTCTTCCTGGGATTCACTTATATTAAACATACGACTTTGCTAAAAAATATTTCATGAAGTGCAACCATTTTGGACTCCGCATTTCGTTATCAATAGATGTTCTAAAACGAAGGGCGGTCTTGGGTTGTTTTGTTACAAATTAAAAAAAACATTTTTTTTAACGAAATAAAACTGAGCTCGCTTTCAAAATAATGGCCGCAAAAATATTCTGTTGGCCGCCAACTCAAATCTTAAACATATTAGCAACTGATACTCCTTGACATTGCTGTGACCAGACTGCCTCTTTTCATAAAAAGGTGAGTACTCCATTAAAGAGCTATCTTAACCCCCCTATTGCAATCACACATCAAGAAAGCGTCGGGATTGAATCATCCGATGCAGTTTTATCAGTAAACCAGTTAAACTTTGCTGGTGTGTTTTGCGCATCTACTGGGTGTGAGTGGCGTATGCTGATCATTTTAAAACAATAAAATACCATGATCCTTTGGTGTGGTCAGTGTACAGATTTCAGTTGTATTACACCTTCAGACGTTATTTTGACTGAACTGCAAGCGCCATTACAAATGACAAAACCATTTAATCCACTCAGCCAACAGAATAGACCTGTGATGAAGGCTTTTGCAAGGAGCCTGTAACGAATGCCAATATTAACATCAAGACAGGACTTTAGACAAAAAGGTGGATCATAATATGGCCTTAGGCGGCTTATTTTCGGGGCACGCACAGAAAGTATAACTATGACTGGCATCCTCTTTCAAAACTTTCTTTTTTGGGCCAACTGTTCAGCCCGGGTCCCTACAGCAAAGTGCATTAAAACAGCATGGACAACATTTATCCTTAGACCACTTCTAAGGGCCTAAACTAGAGCGGGAATGAGAACGAATAAACGACACTATTCGTACTTACGTTTGGTGTTTGCTAGGCTGCAAAGCCAGGCATGATCGTAGCATAAATGATTCCTTCTACTGGCTATGACGCACAAAAACATTACTAGCAATTTAGAGGACGCCATTATTTCTACAGTTTGATTTACTTTCAAAGTATTCAAAGGTACCAAATGTTTTACAATACGCAAGATCGGAAAGTAGACTTTGCTGTTGGCACTGGTTTATACATGCTGCCTTCTGACCTTAGACTCCAGATAGTACAATAATAAACTATTAATAATGAAATTCTTTATAGCAGGCAATGAACAGAAGGTTGGGAAAAACGAACATAAATTCTGGGCCAGTAATATTAAAACAATAAAGAACACCCAGATAAGTTCTCAATACGAAGTCCAACCCCAAATCAAAGGGTCATTGAAGACTCAGCAAAGCTCGCGGTGGGAAGGACTCTGTTCGCGATGACCCATGAATATGAAAAGGACAGCGCTTGTTCTTGGATTAACTGGACATAGGATTACTTGGTCTTTATCTTACTAAATAGTAACCCAAACTATTTACAAGACTATTGTCCATAAGTGCTCGGGCCATAAAGCCAAACTACTTTGCTTGCAGTAGACAAACGCAGCTGGACGATACTCCCCAATAATTCCTGGTAAAGCGTTCACGGCTTTACCGGCTAATTATTTTAATAAACTTGCAAGATGATTCTAGATGTTTTTTTTTACCATGATTTATCAGGGAGGGGCGATGGCGTCGGATGTACTGGAAACTTTGGCCACCGCCGCCGTAATAGCCAACACAATGTAACTTATGGCAAATTCTAGGCAGTTATACGCTTGTAATGTGACTCCTTGCTCTCTAAAACAGTGTTGTCGTATTTCGTTCTGCTCGTGTTGTGTCTTCATATAAATTTTTTCGAAGTTTCTCTTATTCTGTTCACTTGAGTTCGTATTTGGTCTCGGTTAGTAGTCGTCACTTGTCGTCTTGCTGATCTTTCTTGTTCAAGATCTTTTAGTCGTTGGGCTATTCTTTCTTTAATATCAGGCCCTAGTTGGCGCTCATCAGCCTCAACGAGTTTTTTCTTTCTCTTTTTATATGATCATCTAGTTCACTAGTTTGTTTTGCTCTCAAATTGTTTGTTAATTGCCTTGATGGTTTTAGTACGATCAAGGGCTAATAATTCTCGCATGGGTTAGCGGAGAGTCGTTGTATGGTCTTTAATGCTGTTTCTTACTGAAAAATGGTTTTGCCTCTATTGCATTTATATTTCATTGCCGATTGATTTAATTCTTCAGTCCATGTTTTGTAATTAGGTTATCTGTAGGGAGTTCTTGCAGTGTGTTTGAAGTTGAAACTGCCTCCGCCCTTAATTTCGGTCATAACAAGACCAAGGCGATTATGATCTTTACACTGAGTCTTTGTGAATTGTTCTTGGCTAAATATTGGATGGGTCGGTTTAGTTTTTGTAAGCCGAACAAGTTGCCCTTGATCTGTTTTTTACAGACATATGATCATCTTTTTTAATTCAACATAGTTGGGTCTATAAATTCGGGAGGTGCGTGACCTAAACTTTCGTAAAATGATTTAACCTTACTTTTTCTGTTAATTCATGCCGCATTGAGAGCATTTGGCGTTTGCTGTTCAACGGGGATCATTTCACTCATGTCGCTCCACGATCAAAAAACATCATAATCTTCTGCATCTTCAATGCCTGCCATATTTTTAAATAATTAATTTTTATTTTGTTTTTAAAAATGGTCACAAGCACATGGCGCGATTTAGACCCGCATAGAAGAATGAAGTGCCCTTAGGCGTGAGGGAAATAAGCGGACTATTCCTGTTCCAAATATCCATTATATTATGCGGCTCAATTCTTACTGTTAAAAAAAATTTCCAGACCTAGGAGCGGATTGAAGTGATTGTGCCAGGCTTGCGCGGCTTACTTTCAAAATAGAACTCGCTCAACATCAGGACCCAAAAGGGACAGTTGTGCAGAATTGGGCGGGCAATCGTTTTAAGAAAATTTTCTATAAAATATGAGGGGCAAGAAATTTTTCTTTACATTAATGCAGACATATTTTTAACCTATTCTGATCTATGGCTAACGGGAATGATAGGGCTGATCTTTGCGTTTTCAAAGGAATCGAAAATGAAGAAGCACTTAAAACATAGAATAGGCGCTGGAGGATATAAAGACGGCAAAAAAGTATGTAGCTTGTAATGTTTGCGTTTGGAATGCTTTTCCATTCCTTAGAATTTTGAGTTGATAAAAGCGCATGCACCATACTTTTCTAAGGGGCATTAAAGACAGATTGTCATATGAACTAACTTTTAATGAATAAAACGGGTTATTAAATCATCAGACACCGAAGCAAAAGTACAGCATTTCTGACATCTCGTTAGAGTATGATTGACGTTGTTAGCAAACTTAATTTAGCAAGGCTGATTGAGCACCAATATCAGTCAAGATTAGCAATATTTACGAAAGAGTGATTTCATATACAATATCCCAGAAGCAGGGCAGACAAACTATATGGAAATTTTAGTTTTAGCGTCGCAGCAAGATCGCTTAAAGGTATTTTATTGCTGTGTGAAGATGAAGAACGTTCAAAGAGAAAGTGACAAGTTGTTTAATCCTAAAATAACGAAAGTACAAATGTTCCCATTGACGGTAGCCCTAACCAAAAATCCTACGCTAGCGGGCTTAGACCTTATCATCATTTTGAGAAATAAGAAAATTGTTTGGGGGTGGGAGGGGTAGCGTCTAACAAGCAGACTAGTGTCTAAAGATTTACATCTTCACAATGTTAGGCTTGATGAATGATTTAACAAAACAAAATACGGTTTATGGATTGACCTAGGTCAACAGAGGATAATCAGTTGCATGGAAGCGGGAGAAAAGTGTGAGGACGTAATAATACATTCAAATTGATAAAGAAGAAGAAGCGATAATCCGCCTTCTTATGTACCATTTTTTTTTTATATGATGGCAGTGAAATTGAAAGCTAACAGTTTAGAAACTGTAGTATACTAAATTATTTTTTTCATTTTATAAAAAGAAGTCTGTTCGGTTTATCCAAATGTGCATACCAGCGCCGCCAAAAGAAGAGATAGTAGAACAGCCCTAACATAAAAAACCTTCAGATTACCAACATTACACAAATGCAGCAAAGTACTAGAGCAAGACCTTTCAAAATACAGCAAAACCAAACGAAGGTATTCTGCTGCCTTTAATTGCTGTTAACTTATGTTTATACTGGGGCATCGACTATAAGCGCTCTATCAGCAGGAACGAGTGTTTTGGTCTCTTAGCAACGGGCATAGGGCGCACCCGCAGCTTTCCTCTAGGAGGTTTGTCATTAGCTCTCGGTTGTGTTCATTAGCTGTAGTGCCGGCTGGCAAAAAATTAAAAACTAAACTCCAAAAGCACTCAGCTATGGTTCAACTAATAACGGCTAAATTAGTTCGTTTAAATGACATAAATACGCCAAACTTGTTGGATCAAACATCCAGGATGAAGAATTTAATCGATTTTAAGGGGCGGATTTTAATGACTACAAAAGACAAAAGTTTGATCTTCAAAGAAAGGCGGGGACAAGTTTTTTCTCACCAGCCAGACGCCGAGCAGATAAAAAAAGGAATGCTTAAAAAAAGTAAAGAGACCATTTAATCTCTGTTCTAAACAGCTCGCCAGTAACAACGCCAACGGGTTTGTTTCTACTTTAGTTTTTATGAGTCAAGCACAAAAAAAGACGTTGACATTGATTCTGGATTAAGAATTTTTTTTTTTAGAATTTAAATGAATATTTTGAGTTAGAAAAGAAACTCAACATGGACTAAGATATATGAAGGACAAGACGAATGGTTTGAAGATTGCTTGAGAGAGAGGTTTATCATGAGCACTGAATGATTTGATTTAGAAGTCATTGACCCAAATACGTACAGGCATGTTGTTGTTTATGCTATTTCTCAAGTTCAGGCAAAAACTAACAATAGACCGCCAGTTAAAGTATGTTAGCTGTTTTATGCGACTATGTAACATAGAATGGAAGATAAACCTAGAAGGTTCTGGGTCTCCTCATACTAACACAAACAGACTATTCTTTCTCGTAATGACTTAACAACCCGGTTGGGCAGACGAACTGCTTACCCAGTTTGACGCTGCCGCTTGAAGAAGCTTAAAATGAGAGGCTCTGGTGGGTCAGAGGGCGAAGCCCTAGAGATTCAGATTAACTACAGTCAATTAGGCACCGATTGTAGGCAAGGTTACATAATAGCTGCCCCCAGCCCATTGGTAGCGAAAAAAGCAGTTCTAAACATAAAAGAATTCAGACAACAAATGTTTCAGTGGGGTGTTCTCGCAAGGCTGCATTATATCCGCAAAACGCAGAGATGAGAGTGGTTCTAACTCTCGCCTTACATCATTGATCTTAACTTTAGTGGAGTGTCCTTTTCCTGTAGTGATAGACAAATTGATCAGTTTGAAGAACAAAACAAACCAATAACTGTTAATGTCTACACATGGGATGAGGGGAAACAAATTGCAACCCATCAGAGTGTCTAGAACAGCCAAAGATTGGCGCGCCGACAAAACCCCATGTTGACTTACTGCTAATGCTTTCACCAGCGGGGCTACCGCATTTCCATTGATACGAACAATGAGTAGACAATGCAGCCTACTTCAAAAGATCATGGCAAAACAAGAATTCTGTAGAAAATGTTTAACAAGAATACCATTGTTCAAGCCGACGAGCGAACATAAGAACATTGTAAAAGTTCTGCTAGATGTAAAACAGAATATTACGCCCCCCTCCTGATCTAAAGTTAGTTTTAAGAACTGGAAACGGATGCAAAATTCTCCCATACGTAGTTTACGCAGATTCGAGTGCTTTATTGTTCCGTATGAAGGGCCAGCACCACACAAACTTCGAAAAAAACAGTCTTAAATGAGTAATCATCAGATTTGTTCATCTTGCCTTTTAGTTATTGTTAGGTCGGGATGGCGCTCATTCAACGCCAGGTATTAGCAGAGGCCCAAATGCGGCTAGAAAAGATTTTGACTAGCGCTGCAGCAAGTGCGTAACGATTGTTCTAATAATCTGAATTTATCTGAAAATCAGGATGGCGTCTGAAGACCAACAACAGTAATGCGTCAGCCAAACTCACTGTTGGTTTGCGGTTTAGGCCTCTCATCAGACGCAGCGAATCCAACAGTACGAGACCATGTTCACATTAGCGGGAAAGTTCATAGAGCGGCCGCATAGTAAATGCAATCGTTTCAACTAAAGTTTGATCCAAGACATGGAAGCTGCCCTTCTTCTTGCATAACTGCGAGGTTACGACTCTATCTTATATTGCAAGCATGTAGTAACCAACGCCTTCAGGTAGCATGCATTGCCACAGTCATCAGGAAAAGTACATGTGCTTTAATCTAAATAACATGTCTTTTTTTATGATTATGCAACACATGATGGGCTCATTAGAGTCACTGGCTTTGTCCTTAAAGTCCTGCCCAATAACGGAGAATACTTTGACCCAACCTATCGTTAGAAAGGGGCGTTTACCCTTATGAGACATGAACAGTTGGAAAAGGTTTGATGAAGACACAACTTCCTCTAAAAGGCTGCGTCTTTTCTAGTCTTAGAGGAAAGGACATCAGTATTCTGATTTCAGCATGCTCAAGAAGCGTGGCCAGAAGTTAGAGTGGTAATACGATGGGAGACTATCATGATTCATACTTGAGGGCGATGAACGTTTGTGGGCAGAGGTCTTTGAAAAACTATAGAAAAGACCTGCATGAAACATTATAGCTTGGATCCCGCGCATTACATTTTCTGCGCCGGGATGAGTTCGGATGCTTCTTTCTTGAAGTTTACTGGTGTACAGATTGATTTGTTGTCAGATTTACCAATGCTTCAGATGATTGAAAAACGGATTGCGTGGGGAATTCGTATGCGTCGCACCATTACTGTAAAGTCAAACAACAATACTTGGACGACTATGATCCGAGTTAAATGTCTAAACTATCTCATGTAACTTTAGATGCAAACAATCTGTATGGATGGCAATGGCGCAATCACTTACCGTTAGCAACTTTAAAATGTACACAGGCGGTGATCCGAATAATATTCCCAAAAGGCATTAAAGTGGTTGAACAGTTTAACGCCTGATTCAGCAGCGTGGCTTCAGTCTAGAAGTTGACTTAGAATATCCTCATGAAACTCCATTACCTCCATTAATGACTATCCATTAGCAGCAGAAAGTCCTAAAGCCAGGATCCAGAGAGCCACCTAAACTTGTGCCCAATCTTCGGGGCAAAAAAAAAATTATGTCTGGCATTAAGGACTTCTACAATTTTATATAAGGAACTGGTTTGAAAGTTGCAGCTGTTCATCGCATAATGCTTTTGATCCAAGACACAAGTTATGAAATCCATACAATTCATGAAGAACACTGACCTCAGAATAAATCACAGATGCATCAGAAAACGACATTTTCAAGCTAATGAGCAACAGCTGTTTTTGGAAAAAGACTATGGAGAAGAGAATCGCACAAGCGCAAAGATGTCAGATTGGTCACCAGAGAGAACGAAGCAATTAAGCTGCTTCAAAAACCTAATTATCAGGATTTTAGAAGATTTCATGATCACTTTTTGGCATAATGATGAAAAAAAAAGAAAGTAAATTAGAAAACCTGTTTTTATTGGGTTTCTTTTTAGAATTATCAAAGCTTTTGATGTTAGAATTTCTTTATGACTATTTTAAGCCCTTGTATCCTGGTCCAGGTACTTTTCACAGATACAGATAGTTTTTTATAGATATCCCTACTGAAGACATGTATAAAGACTGGAAACCGAAGTAGCTATAAGGAGCGAGGTGGGCTGGCCCCCCCACCTACGACACATCCGATTACCCTAAAGATTCGCCTTTACATTCAATTACTAACAAGAAGGTTTTAGGAAAGATGAGGATGATTAGCTGGAAAGGTGATCAAGAGTTTTGGTGGGGTTAAAGGTCAAAAATGTAACAGTATTTCGAGCCAGGGAGATGAAAATCATTAGAAAGCAAGGGATATCTGCAGTGGTTGTGCAGTGTCAAACATATCCATGACAAACTACAAGGAAAAGCATTGGTTTGGCAATAAGAACTTTTCTCATGACAACGTAAAACTGCGAATCTCCAATCTACATGTAGATCAACACAACAGTTTGTAAACAAAGAAGTCGTTAGATGAACAAACACAAAACGGGTGTTTGTAATCAGAGTTTTCATATGCAAATTGGCACTGGAGAACGTAAATTAATTAAAGCGGAACTGTGTCAGGGGAATTATCTTGCAGTTCTTCTTCACCAAAGGTCTTTGAGGAGTGTTGTTTTGTTGTGTCAGTTTCTCGTAATAATATTACACGGGCGGATTCATTTTACAATCTTTTTATTACATATGGATCAACACTCCAAACTGGATCTGTTGCCCTGATGCGTGTGTCCCTTTGCTTCCCCGGGGGTAAATAAAGGTACCTTTACTTTCATCCTAAATGGTAATATGTTGTTTGCTGGATGAGACTCTCCTTCAGCAACATTTTATTGTTTTCTTTTGATTGCTTGTACTGGTTTTAACCCTTTAATTCTTCATTATTCATGCGCGCAAAAACTGAGGGCAGTCTTCTAACCCATTTCGTTGTTGCGAGAATTGTCAATCAGCTCTCCCTGTGTATGGTAGGAGAAAAGTCTTTCGGCTAACTGTTTGTTTAAAGTTTAACTAAAGCCTGTGATTTCTGTGAACTCTGGATGCCTCTTTTAATGGGTAACTCTTTGTTTTAACTATAATTGATTCCTGGCCTTTAAATTCTTTTCATCATCAACTTGAATCATGCGAGGATAAGTTAGTGGCCTCGTTGGTATTTCTGTTGTAATAGCGACAGCAAACAGCAGAAAGAAGCACTCTTTTGTGTTAATGCTCCGCATTCTTTGTATCTTGAAGACCATGTCAATGTCTGTGCGTTGCGTACTTAATTCTTTTTCGTTCTAATCCTATAGAGGGGTAAATTATAGAAGTTCCATTTGATGGGTGCGTTTGGAGTTGTGGTTCACAAAGAGTGTGGTCTGCTGTATTCGTTGGGCGCTGGTCAAGAAATTTGCCCAAATCGCTTGTTTGGATAACCATTCTTTTGCTGTTTGTTCATGGACTCCAGCTGCTTGGCTTAGCTTTTTACTTGCTGTGATGCCCTTCCATTCCTTTTGGCGAAATAAATAGATTTTGTTCATTTTTTATTCAGCCAATATTATGCGCAACAAAATACACACGGTCATACCCAACGACATTAACCGATTTCTTGCATCTTTTGTTTTCTGAGGTTGATAAAAGTCACTGATTTTGGTGGGGGGCAATGTCTGGATGGTTTGCTGTTACTAGATAAAAAAAAAAAATATTGTTTTATTGCTTGATCAACATCTTTAATTGTAAGCTGCATGCCCCGTTTTTCAGTGTGTCATTAATAAAGATATAAACTGCTCAAGTCTCTGCTTTTCATAGGCGTCTTGTGCAGCTGACTAGTTCTCCATAGCTTTGTTATGTCTTTCTCTTCGCCGTCATTCCCCAGTTTACTTAAATTGCGAAATTACTTCCGCCTAAAGCGAGCGCATTCACCACAGCGCCCCGCCTATCATTATTGCGAGTGAAAGCCATATATTATAAATGTATTTTTTTTATTTACATATTTATACTGTTGGAATTATTCCTTGCTTGACTAGAAAAATCTTTCGTAGCAACCGAAGCTGCATGATAGCAATTAGCTTTGTGAATCCTCAAAGTCTAGTTTTGCCCAAGATCAAGCTGGGTTTAATTCTTAACAAGCTTTTACCAAGCATTGAGTATCCTACACTTAGGCCTCCAATAACAGCAGAATGGTATAAAAGGGTTAGCAACAGTTTTTCGGTGCTCATTTTATAAAATTAAAATAATTATAATTATTAAAAAACATGAACATGATGATCTCCTACAGCTACAAGGCAGCCTAAACCTTCCTGAACTTATGATGACCAAGTTGATGACCAAGCTATTATGCCCAAAAAGGAGAGGCTGTATTCTTGGGGCAGCATGTGGGAAAACAAAACAGTTCCTCGGAACTAAATTTCAGCATTGAACAGATTCAACAGATGTCGCCGCAAGACATTTTAAAAGTATCATAACAGGTATGAAGCGCAGCTGGGGTCTAGAATGGGAAAAGTGTGGGGCAAACGGTTCTTAGTTTGTACACTAAACTAGTCAGTAGATTTGCTCCCATTGATTCTGAACAAGATCTTACGTATATTTAACGCAAGATCCAGTTTTAACAAAGTCATTAGATGTCTCTAGGGTGTGATCTATACTACAGATTTGGAACATTTTTTATCGCCATTAATCATGGGATTATAACTTTTAATCATATAGATTTTGTTTCCCTTCAAAATGAGCGAGCTGGAAAATCATCAGAACCAGGAAACATTGAATCAGTGAGAAAGTAACCAAGCCAGAAAATCAGCAGAAAACCTGAATCAGGTGGGGACCAGTGAAAAGCATCCTCATCCTGGGCGTGTTAAAGCAGGAAAAAAATTAGCAGAGTGGAACAGACAAAAAAATTAATGTTACAGAATATAACTCATCATGAAAACATAACACCGCCAGCGCCAGAACAAGTTGATTCAATGCCCGCTATAAAAACTCCATGTGATTCAAGGCCCCAAAGTCTTCATGGAATATTGAACTTAAAACTGTTGCCATTTTTGGCGCCATTGCTGCTGCTGGGGCAGTTATTACTGTTATAAAATATATAAACAATGGCAGCCGAAACAAAAGCAATCAAAAAAATCTGAACCGCTAAATACAGAAGACAACAGCACGCCAAAACCGTCAACAACAAAAGATCTTTTTTGATCCATTTATAATGCAATAATATTTTAATTTTTTTTATAAAAATAGATCATGGCGTATTATAAAATGATAAAGTCAATAAATAAAGACATGGAGTCTATAAAAGACATTTCCATAGACCAAATTGTAATCAATGCGGTTGCTTAGGATGTAAGAACTTCCTTAAGATCTATGCAGAGAACGCTGAGCAAGACATCCTCAACGATGGCGCGTTTTTTGAGGCGTGTGTGTACTATATAGACATCTACTATTTAAGATAAAAACATAGATTGTATTTTTTTTTGATAATTATAAGATAACTCAAATAAAAACTTGGTTGTACTTAAAGGATGACTTAATCAAGAACTTATAAAGAACTTGATCAAGAACTTATTAAGAACTTACTTAAGAACTTATTAAGAACCTGGGCGACTTAATTAAAAACTTAGAAGTAACTTAAGTAAGAACTTGTGGATAACTTAAGGATGACTTAAAGACAACTTGAGTAAGAACTTACTTTGGGGTAACTTAAGTTAAAAACTTAGAAGGAACTTGAGTGTGTGCTTTGCGTGGGTGGGGGGGGGGGCGGTGGGGTGGAGTGGGTAGGAGGTGTGCATGCGTGGGGTAGGACAAAACAAACAACAAACACAAACAAACAACAAACACACAATAAACAGTCCAGGGTGGGGTGAGGACGTGCGTGCGGGGGGTAGGCCAAAACACACAAACACCAACAAACAAACAAAAAGTGAAACTAGGACCACTTCTTGCTTTGTGACTAAACAGGCTGTGTCTTGCTCGCAAGCTCAATCAACTAGGCTAAGTGATCATATGTGATCACTTAGCCTAGTTTGCCGCTGAGCTTTGCTGGTGCTGCCGCGCTTTGCAGGTCAAGTAATCATATATGATCACTTGGCCTAGTTTGCCGCCGAGCTTTGCAGGTGCTCCGTGCTGACGTCATTGGGGCAGGCTGCCGCGCTTTGCAGGTCAAGTGATCACATATAATCACTTGGCCTAGTTTGCTGCTGTGCTCCTCTTTTCTCAACCAGGCTTGCAACTTGCTTTGGCAGAGTTACAGCAATTACTGCTGTAGCCGAGCTTTTATGGCGGCTCTAATCGCCAGTAGTAGTACATCCGTCATTGTATTTTGGAGCATTTATATGAAGATAGTGCTGGCCACACACTACTCCTCTCCATACTAGTAGATGTACTAAGGTCTGCCCAACCCTATCTAGTTTGTTTGCCAGAACATTAAAAAATCGCCATTCAGTTGCATAAGGGCACACTTAAAGGCAGTGAACTGGTTAGAATTAGAAAAGTAGAAAAGTATGCACATCTTAATACACAGATCAGCCTGCCACATGAACACTGAATCTGTAGTTAACAATCAATCAAGTCTGTTACAAACTAAGAACATTTTTACTTGGGAGGAACAGCAAAAATGTTTCAAATATAAGTTTTTTAGCATACGAATCAGCCGGTTTACCTCCGCCTTAAGAAAGAACGCCATGTTTTTTAAACATGGCTTTAGCTGTCTCAAGCCAGCTCCCAACAATCAACGCGTGATGGGTTTTTTTTGCTTCGGCCACTTTCAACAATGCAGCGCCATTTATTAGATAAGGAACCATCTCATCAATAGTCAAACACGTATTAAAACTAGCTACATCTTTGTCAACAATATTGCCTTCACGTTTCATTTCCTTGAGCCAACAAACCTTTAAGATACACAATTCTGTTCTTCAGTAAACCGGTTGTTAGAATAACACACCCACCGCACAGTTAAAAACGCGCCGTGCTTGCCCAGCAGTCAGTGGAAGAATGTGTGGGTTAACCTAGTCATGTAAGCGCCCGCTAATTGGCCAGGCTGTAACAGCGACGCCACGCGGGCAGTGTTGGCTGATGTAATATGGGGCAATCGAGCAAGCTGGGCAGGAAGGAGTGGGTAGGGGAAAAAGTGCGGCAGTATTGGGTTTTTGGCCGGAGACACACCTGCAATGTAAACAGGGAGCACGCCACCGTAGGCGAGGGGTATGCTACTGTAACCAGGGCACATTTTTTAAATAGTGTGTGTGTGTGTGGTGTGTGGGGTGTGGTGTGGGGTGTGTGTGTGTGTGTGTGTGTGTGTGTGTGTGTGTGTGTGTGTGTGGTTATATATAAAGTTGTAGCTGATTCCATGTCTTCCACACAATTTAATCTATAAAGCTGTTGAAAAAGTATTTGTGATTCAAAAACTTTTCTAACTTAGAATCCACACTGTCTTCTAAAACTGCAGCTATATGCCATATGCAAACTTACACCACCACAGCACTGGGAGAAATAAACACCCCGAGTGCTGGGCAGGTAGGCCAGCAACTAGCAATTAAAAGCTTACACCTCCTGACAGAGTTTACAGTACTGAAAAGAAAGCCGTGGGAACAAACACCGTTTGTATATAAAGCGCGTCAGTCACGGCTGCTTTCCCTACGTTACCTATGGGGCGTTTCAGTCCCGGCTACTTTCCCCTACGCTACTCTCTGAAAACTTTAGTAAATTAGTATTAAAACGGATAACCCTGCACAGTATGTTTGTTTGTAGATAATCGTTATTGAAGGCTTACTTGTCAGAGAACAGGGAAACCTTTATTCTGGCTCACTTTCGCCCGAAAAACTGGTTGAGGGCGAAAGTGAGCCAGAATGAAGGTTTCCCTGTTCTCTCCAGGAACATAAAAATTAAGGGTTTACAGTACGCTCTTCTACTTCTAACATCATTAATAATCAGAACAAACAACTGGATCTCCATTTTGGTTAGTTATTTTACATCAAATGAGTTTATAGGCCCATTAATTAATTCTTTAAATTGACTGTTTTTTCCAACTGAGATTAATCGATAATCGCAAAACCCTGCCCTAGTTGATGGCAAAACCTTTAGAACTGTAGATGGATACCCCATCAAAAAATTAGCTTCTGTTTTTAACTGTTGTAAATGGACATACAAAATTGGGTTCACGAGAAATTCAGAAGGTTTATTACCTTTAAATTGATAAACATCTTCTCTTGTACAAAATGTATAAGCTCTGTCACTACTGTGAAAGCCTAAGATTTTAGCCAGGCCCCTGGGGAAAGTGTATTCTCTTTTTCTTTAGTGAAAATGTATAGAAATTCTGAGGTTTGCTTGTTAATTTTAACAATATGCCAAATTCGCTAAGTACTTCTTTTAAAAGAACAAAAGTTGTAATAACCATCAGGTATTTGCACATGAGTTATTTGGTTGCCTACCGCGTTACAAATATTGATCCAGTTATTTTGAGCTCCTTAGATATGTTAGCCCACATAACTTTAAATCCAAATTCTTTAAGAGCAATCCTACAACTCCCGCCCCAAATTGACAATTGGGTACTTTAAAGAACACACGCTCGTTTTGCTTGGGTTATATAGATTTTACATCCTTTTTATAACTATTTAAAAAACAAATTTAAAATGGAATCTTTTAAATATAACGAAAGCGCCACTTCAATGTAGGAGCGTTTTATTAACCCCAAATCTTGGACTTCAGCATTAACCATTGCGTAGATAAAATTTTAATGGCTTCCACGTTAGACTTGTAAACCCACTAACTAAATATTTAAATCCGCCAAAAAAGAATGATAGAGTACCATCAGCATGGTCATCCCCGCCCTAGGGCTTTTTTCCAGAATCAGTTAAATTTGGCCATTTACTGCGCACTACTGGCTGTGGGGTTTCATATGAAAAACCATTTAAACCACCCCAATCTTTTAGTAAGGTCAGTATATAACTTTCATGTTTTTACCAGTACAGACGGATACAAACTGAACTACAAGTCCCCCTCCCTAACGACAACGCGTTTAATCCATTTAAAGCCCAATGAACAATAATGATATGAAAGAATCTGCAACAAATTTTAAACATTAATCCTTTAACTGATTTTGGGACAAAAGTTAGACCGCAATCATGGTTAGGCACATTGTATTTGTGGGGTGCAAAAGAGAATATAATATGACTACTGGCCCGGCCACACCTCTTTTACCAGCAAAAGTTCGATTGGATCCATAGAACAAAACACCCTAATGCCTGGGCAACATTTATCTTAGATGAAAGTGAAGGCCTAACAATGCCAGGAGTGCAAAGACTTAATGGACTCCATACGGACATTATGTTTGGGTTTTGTCTTTAGGAGCACAGCCCCAGACCAAGTCTAGCATAGTAGATCAGTCTACAGGCGTTGATGCCAGAAAACAATTTCTAGCCAATTTAGAGATGCTATTAACTTGCTGTTGATTTGCCTGCCCGCATACAAGGTATCAAGATGTTCTTGCACATGCTAGGTCAAAGGTTGACTTTTTTTGTAGGCCATGGATTATACTGCTGCCCTCTGACCTTAGGCTATAGATTGGCATGATACAGAATTATAACAATGAAATCCTCATAGCGGAGACGACCAAAACTTAGGACACAATCAAAGCTTAAACCAGGCCCGCCCCATCCTTTTTAAAAAAAAGTACCTAGCCCTAAAGGGAAAGCGATCCGGTTAAAACACCTCAGAAAGCCCCCACAGCCAGAAAGCCCCCAGAAAGCACGCCCCCTGTTAATCTGCCTCACACTGACAGTCATCTTGCGAAAGACAGCCCTTGTTGTATTTTTAATTTTTATGGATTACCCATACTTTATTTCACTAAAAATTAATCCAGCAGCTAGCACTCCTAACGTCCACAGATGGTCAGCCATATAACCAGCAATTTTGCCCTATAGTAGGACAAAACCCAACTAACAACACTGCCTATTATGCCAGGCAGAGCATCAAGCGCTTTGGCAGCTAACTTCTTTAATAGGTTTGCTAGATGATGCAATGTTCTCTAACCCAACTTTTTCCCAGGCTGGGTGTTGAGGGGCTACGGGCCCTGTTGGCGCACTGCCGGTAAAGCAAAACGAGTGTAGAGATAGCAAACCCAACAGCTTTTAAATATGCTAACTATTGTAACCCCCTGTTCTCTGAACAGAGTTCTTATTCTTTCAGCTAAGTAGTGTTTTCATAAAGTATTTGTTTATAGTTTCTCTTATTCTGCTTGTTTGTGATGCTAGCTGCGTTCTGTTAGTAGACAACACTTCAAACCCTGGCCGCCCTTTGTACCCTTTAAATCCTGTATTTTCTGCTGTATTTACCCTTTTCTTCTCGCCCTAAATTGTTATTCATCTGCATCAGCCAGTTTATTTTTTTCTTCTTCTATCTCCCTATCCAGCTCACAAGTTTTGCCAAATTGTTTTCTGTTCACCCCTTATTGCTTTAGACGATCATTAAGCCCCAGGATTTCACGCATAGGCACTGGGGAATCGTCAATTGTTTTTTAATTTTTTCTGACTGTTTCCTCATTAAACTCGTCTCAATTTCTGTGCTGCAACATTTATTCTTGGCCCTAAATTTTGAAAAAGGGGTCATTTCTATTTCAGATTGTGTTGGCAACTTTTTCCCCCCAAGTTCGTTAAAAGACTAACAGCCTCAGGCCTTAATTTAAAAATGTTTAATCGCCTTTGGTCGGCAACAGGAACCCTCTGCCTAATTGTGCTTAGTTTTAAAAACTTAGTTGGGTCTGGCTTTGCAGTAACTCTTACAAAATTTCCTCCGCTAGTTCTTATATACAGAGGGTTTGCTTTTATCCATATTAAAATCAAAAGGAATATGCCTTTGGTGGTTTTAGTCCTAAGCTTATGTAGAATGAGTTGATTCTATTTGTTAATAGTTCTGCACGGATGCGCTAACTGAAGGGGGTGTTTTGATTCTTCTAATAAAGGGATTTGAAGAACCTTCTGCTGCTCTTTCAAGTTCTTCGCGCAACGAAGGAGCTAATTCTGTTTATCTTCGTTAAATGAAGGGCCTGGCAGATCTTTTTTCTTCTTCAATAGGATCAATTGCGTCAAAATCTTCATCCATATTTTTTATTTATATTCTTTTTTGTTTTATAAAAATGAACCATATGGTGTGACCTCGATCCATACAGAAAAGAGAAGGAACCCATGGCGTAAAGGTTAAGGCAGACTGTAATTAGCGTAAATACTCCATCACAGTTCAGCCTGGACAAAATTAACACTTATGTTCCCGGATCTGGCGTGATGATGTTATAATGCCAGGCACTGCTAAACTATCTTTCCCAAATAGATATTACATGGGCAGATCTTAATGTTACTGTTGTTGCTAATTTAGGCAGGGCTATCGTTAATCATATAGAAATCAAACTGGAGGGAACGCGTTTTTTGTACTAGGCATGACAGGACTTTTTTGCTCTCTATTCTGATCTATGGCTACCTAAAAGAAAAAAGAAAGTTTATCGGGAAATACAAAGCCCAACGGTCTCAAGCACAGGCTTAAAGCGGAGGATGCAAAGAACGTTGTTAAAGATGGGGCAGTAGCAGAAGCTTTTGGGCAACAGATTCTGCCCCCTCTAGATTTTGGCTGTAAGACGCATATGCCATTTTACCAAGGCGCACCTAAAAGAAAAACTTATTATGATCTGACATTTAATCCTAGCGGTTCTGTCGTTCTGTCTAAAGATCCTAAAGCTAAATACACAGTAGTGACATCTCTCTTGAGTTTGATGTTGTTACTAACCCCGGACTGGCCAAGAACAATCTTACCCAGTATAAAAGTAAAACGGTTATTTATTATGAAAACGTTATACACGCCATTACAGAAAAATAGAAACAAGCGAGACACTCTCGGGAAAACATACATCTAAATCAGTCTCTGAAGTCTTTAAAAGGAATTTTGCTCTTATTTACTGAAGAAACAACCCTTTTCAAAGAGATTCAGAAGCGTTTATAATCCAAAAATTGAAAAGGGTTTTGACTGTGCAATAAATGGCAAGTCTGTATCAGTTGTATCAGGGGGGCGGACTTTTACCTCACCAACACTTTGATAAAATAAGAAATTTATTTGCGGGGAGGTAGGAAAAGGGGATCCTACGTTGATCCGCGTATGTAAAAAACTTCGCCTTTTTGATGTAAGACTTGAAGACTATTTAATAACTAAATATGGGCTGTGGCTGGATTTTAGATCTACATTTGAAAACAGACGTTTGGAAGTGGAGAAAGGGTGGGGCCAAGATGGTATAAAAAAAAATTATTCACAAGAAAGCAGACGGAAACGCTCCAATAAAAATGCATGTTTTTAGGGTTTGTGATGCTCAGTAAACATTGAAGAAAACAGGCTAAAAGACGTGGCTTATTAAAATGCAGAAGAAATATTTATAAAAACAGATGGATAGTTTGAAGTTTCTGCCTAAAGATCCCCCACTGTTTCTTATCTGGGGGTTACTGGGTGTGGGAAAAACTGTTTTTGTACTTGATTTGTTACAAACAATATACGGTTTCATTACGAGCACATTGTTATATTCTGCACAACTATAAAGCAAAACAAGTCTTACAAAAAAAGGAAGTTTATTTGGACAGACGAGAATATTTTTTAGTTGATCCTAGTGACAAACTGAGCGACTGTTTAGAACATTACTATAGACTATTTGAGGGAACTAAAACACTGTTTATTATTGATGACTATTCACCCTGAACGAGACATTGTTAAAAAAAGAAAAGCTCTGTAAAAGCAAGCCTTTAGTGGCGCCACGCCTTAGTTCTGTGTGGCTCTTAACTCAAAAATTTACATGCTGTCTTAAAAGACTTTAGATCGCAGTTAAAATGGGGTTGTATTTTTTTACACAAAGGACAAAGTATTTTTTGAAGAATGTTTTAAGTGAAAATTACAAAATAAGGGACAAAGACGTGTTAAAAAAATAAAAGAGCAGTTAAAAAAATCTAAGCACGCTAAGCTATGCTTACGGACTGACCCCACAGTTCAATACGTTTGTTTATTATAATTTGTTTTTATTGTTTTGCTTATAACAATTTGTTTATTTTTATTTTAATATTAAAAAGAATGTCTCGGGGGCCAGAATCAAAAGCGGAGCTAGCTCCTAAATGCGTTGCAGTAGATTTTAAAAGACCTAGCAGACACAAACGAGTTTGATTAATAGGAGTGCCGGGAAATGTTTATGGATTTGAATACACAGATGACAGGGTTTACAAACGAACAGAAATTGAAGACAAAAAACGACAGCAATATCCTGCCCTAGAAGAGATAAGAAATTAAGGGCAAACGATTTTGGCAAACATGAATACAAACTTCTTTAAAAGAGAGAATGCTTGGGCGTTGCTTCCTGAAATTGCTTGGAATTTAAGTTTGAACTACGAAGCCCTAATGTATACTTTGATAAGGAAAGCAATTTTAGAAAAGCCATAAATGCGGCCCCTATCTTGTTAGCCTGGTTCCAGGAACACAACAGAAAAAAACAGTTTTAAAATAACTTGGCAGGGTTCTGAATATAGGCTACAGAGAAAGAAGTCCTTAGCTGAAGTGGGGAATGACCCGTCGGCTTAGAATTTAAATCCAAAGCTACTGCTGTTACCTAGGCAAATGCGATGATTTTTCGCTTATTTATTACTCCGAGGGAGGGCGATACAAGTTTGCCAGAACATACGTTAATTAGGGCATACAAATAAAGGCTGAAACTTGGATTGCTCCTCTTAAGCTTGGCATTGAAATTACTAAAAAACGGAGACAAAATAACCCCCATGTATCATCTGACAAGGTTACTGTGTGGTTGACAAAGACAAACAAACAGTACTCGACTTTATTTTAATTAAGTATGTTGTTTTTTATTTCGTTTTACTCTCTTAATAAAGTGCTGCCAGAAGGATTAATAAGAAGATATGTACAAGATTAATTAATATAATAATCTTATTTAAAAATGCATGTTCAACAGTTTGGGGTTAAGCAAATAACTGAACTTCAAAAGGAAATAGAAAGCGATTTAGATAAGTATAGGGTTACTAGAATGAAATATGCTAAAGCTTTAAATACTCTTTCTTATGTAATTACTGGCTCCTCAGCTGTAGCTGCGAAAGGCCGGGTCTAGTGTTGCCGTTTTAGCTACTGGGGTTGGAGCGCCAGCCTCTTTAGCTTTTAGGAGGTCTTGGTTTAGGTTTAGGCGCTATTTTCTTTTGATTGTAGTGCTGTTTTAAAAAAATTTAAAACTCCTAAATTACAAAAGCACACCGCCATTGTGGCCTTAGCATCAGCAAAACTTTGATCTTAAGATTAAGAATAAGCAAATCATTACAGGATGAAAACATTACAGACGTAGAATTTCAGAAGCTTGGCTGATGGTGAGGATTACAGACGACAGAAAATTGAACTTCAAAAGGAGTGGAGAAAGACGTTTACTTCACGCAGGTAGACACTGATGCAATTAAACAGAACATTGAAAAACAAAAAAATGATCAGTTAACCCCAAAATAGAGCAAAAAAAAAGTTTAACAAATAAATAATTTTAAACAAAAAATAAACAACTATTTTTTTGTTAACTCACTGTGTTTGGCGGGACAACTTGCAGCTCTTCACGAACAACATCTTTTAGGGGGGGGCCTTTTAGACGTATTTAGCACCGCTAGCAGAAAGAGTTTCTCTTAATAATATACGGTAGGGGCTGTTTTTATAATTCGTTCAACTTCATATATATCTACGCTCCATATAGGATCTGTGGCTCTAATTCTAACATCGCCCTCTGCCTCTCCAGGAGCATACAAGTATTTTAAAGTTTAGTCCAAACGGTAAGAGTTTTGATTAACCTTGGCATCTTCAGTAATGCTAATTTTTTTTAATTTGATTGCTTTTTACTGGCTTCAACCCTGTGCTTTAAATTCTTCATTGTTATTGCGCGTAAGACTGCTGGCGCTTCTAAACCCATTCTGTGTTACGCATTCTGTACTTCGTAGTGTCCATAATTTCTTTGTGATATTGATAGGTAAATAGGCGTTCAGCTAGATTCTTATTAAAAGTTTTCTACTAGGGTTGTGATCGATGGTTGCCTGGAATCCCTCTCTTAACTGTAACATGTGTTTTAAAAACAGCGGTTTACAAAACCCTTTTAAAAACTCTTTTCCATCATAAACTTGAATCATCCTAGGATACTTAATGGGCCTCACATGTATATTTGTTGTAAAGCCACCAGCCACAGCAGTTGAGCTTTTATCTGTCAAAGGCTCGCGTTCTTTGTATCTTGAAGCCATGTAACAACCGTTCAGGGCATACTTAAAATTTTTCTTCTAACTTTATCATGTGGAAGATACAGCAAGTTTCCATCTGGGTGGGTGTCTTTGGAACTGAGTTAACAAATCTAGGGCCTTATTATTCTTTTGGGGGCAGGTAAATATATTTGCCAAATTGCCTGTTTTTTAAAGCCAGTCTTTGCATCGATTCAGAACCTAGCAGCTTTACTCAGTTTTTCAATAGCAGTTTCCTTTCAATAACCTTTGGAGAATAATATATTTTGTACTTCGTATTGTCCATAGACGGACTGTATTTTAATTGATTTTTAATTGTTTTTTAGATTGTTTGTGCAAGAATTATGATTGCTCCCATAGCACCCACAATAAAAACCAATTTCGCTATTTTTGTTCTTTGATGGTTCATAAAAGTCAGACAGTTCTGGCGGGGCGATGTTAGAAACTTCTTTCCCGTCACTAAGTAATACTCATTCATTGCCTCATCAACGTCTGTAAATGTTTTGCTCTGCATGTCCCTGTTCTCTTAACTTTTTATTAATAAATCTAAGTGAGCAAAATTTGCCTTTTCTCATAAACGCTCTTGCCTTAGCCAAATCTTCTATTGCCTTTTATGACGTTCTCTCTCTTCATCGGACCTCAATTTACTAAACATTTTAATTGCTTCCAGAGAAGGCTAAGGGATTAACAATAGTCCTCCTACCTCATAACTACTCCTGCCATCTTTTTATATATTATTTTCTTATGAATTAATTCTTTCTTATGAACTAACATGTTCGGGATAATCCCCTGTGTAACAAGAAAGTCTTTTGAGGCAATCCCTGCAGTTTACAACTATAACCTTAACAACGTCCTCAATGGGCTAACCTTCCTAGGTCAGCTGGCTTCATTTTAAACATGTTTTTGCTAACACGCTATAGCCCTTTACTAAGACCACTAATTACAGCAGAGTGGTAAATCGTATTGATAAACTTTTTTTCACTCATCTTTTATTTAATAAAAAATAATTAAAATAATCATAATACGAAGGCTGTCTATGTGCTTTTTAAACATATTAATCTTTTGTTGTTAAAGCTTAAAAACAAAGTTGCAACTAGTTTTGGCGAATCTCTATCTTTCCCATGTTGGGCGGTTTTTTTCCTAACAAACATTTTGCAAGGGTTTGAATAAACTATACACCAACGATAGGCACTGCCCTAATTAACCAAAGTTAAACTATGGTTTTAAAGTATTATATTATTTTTTATTGCTTTTTAAATGGATTGTGACGAACTATTAAAGTGTGAGGAGGGAAGCAGACTACTCCGTAGACCCCTGCCATAAAGAAGATTTTATTTTTCTAGCCGATGTGGAAAAATAGACAGTATTTTTGGTGTTGAACTAAGTATTGAACAGATTCAGCAACTGTCTACATCAGACGTTGAAAAATACTACGCTAGGTAACGAAGCACAACGGGTCAAAAATGGTTAGATCAGTGGGTCAGACAATGATTTGTTTATTTGCTAAGTTAGTAAGTAAGATGGGGCCGGTTGATCGGAAGAAGATTTTAAATATACTTTTTCACAAGATCCGGTTTTAAACAAGTCCCTAGAAACTCTTGCATGTGACATGTACTACAAATTTGGGACTATGTTATTCCCATTCTCAGGGATTAATTACTTTTAATCATATTAATTTTGATCATATTAAATTTAATCGCAATAAAAAAAAAGAGCAATCAGGAGAAGAAGACGCCGCAGGACAATCCCCAGGACAGCCGCAGGAGCAGAATGTGCCACAAGTGAATGTGCCCCAAGTAAATGTACCCCAGGTGAATGTGCCGCAAGTAAGTAATGTTACTAAGACTAAAAATCCTGGGCGTGTTGAGGCGGGGTGTAAACTGGCTCGAATGGAACAAACTGAGAAAATCAAACCAATCCCCAAAACAAAAATTGTTAGATAATAATACACATCTCCACCAACAACAACAACACAATTAACAACAAAACAATCACAATCAAACAATAAGATGTATCCCTTATGTAATGGTGCTGCTCCGTTGTTGGTGTTTTTTTTTGCATATAAATACCTAACACCATACCTAACAACAAAGCCCCAAGCCCCACAGTAAAAGAAGAAGAGCGCCTTCTGCAAACAAAGTGCAACCTCCTGTTGTAGACCCATTTTTTATGGAATAGTTTTAAGAACTAGATAAAGTACAAGTTAAGAACTAAATAAAGTACAATTAAGTTAGTTATAGAAAGTACTTTTAAGTTAAGTGCAATAAATTACAAGTTAAGTGCAAAAAAATAAGTTCTAGTTTTAAGTTTCCCTTTTATGTTCTTAAGTAAGTATAGTTAGGTTCTTAAATAAGTCTTGTTGGTTCTTAAATAAGTTCTTGTTAGGTTTTTTAAGTTAAGTACAAGCCAAGTCAGTCAAGTTTAAACTTTTAAAGTTCTCCCAAAGTCCTACAGCATATGAGAACTCAGGATTGACGTAAGTTCTCTTGTTATTGTTAGACACTAGTGATTTTTTTATTAACGGCAGTTGTGTTTACTTGATGAAAAGGGAGAGCGGCAGATTAACTTTGTGTGATGAAATACTTTGTTTTCAAAGAGAGTTGCTTGTAGTTATCGTGAGTTATATTTTTTTTGACAACTTCTTTACTTATACCTTTAGCCTTCTTTATTACAGAAGTTGGCTGGCAAACGCTGTACATCTTCGACCAAACCAACATATTCTTGATAACTATCCCCTTAAGTTCATCCTTCATCTTCCCATTTACTTTCTTGTTCACTGTTGAATGTAAAGAACTGTCTTGGGATAGTCACATGTGTGTACCACCCATCAACTCCTTTTGCTACCTCAGTTTCTAAGTCTTTGTAAAAGTCTTCTGTGGGGACGTCTAGAATAAAAGAGTCAGTGTCTGTGTAAAGGACCTTGCTTCTGGTACAGTGGTTTAAGTAGTCGTATAGAAATTCTAACATTAATAACTTTGACAATCTAAAACAGTAAAGCGATAAAAACAGGCTTGTCCAACTTACATCCCTTTTTTTTCATTTATAATGCCAACCAAACTGTCGTTAAATCTTCTAAAGTCTTGATAGTTAGGTTTAGAGGCAAACTTAAATTTCTTGGTTTTCTTTTGTAACTAATTTCACATCTTTACGATTGTGTACGTTCTCCATGGTTTTACCAAAACAACTCTTGTTCATCAGTTTAAAGAGTCTTTTTTTGAAGCATCAGTGGCTTGGGTTCTAAGATCAGTATTCTTTTTGTTGTATGGCCTCATAAAGGGCTCTTGTTTACAGATAATTATTCTGTGAAAAAGCTGTCAGCTTTTAAACCGTGTCTTAAATAAAACTGTAACAGTCTGTAAAGGCACACATATTTAGTTTTATTCCTAAGATTAGGCACAAGTTTAGGAGGTTCGATGGGACTCATCTTTAATCTTTCTGCGGCTAGGGGGTAATCGTTGTGGAGATCGTGTAATTTTTAGGATATTCTAAGTCTACTTCCAAAATTAGTCTGCTGGATTATCAGGCGTAAGCTGTGACAACATACCTAAAACAGTTTAACATCATGAGGCCCTTTTATCATTTTAAAGTTGCGTAATGGAAGCGGTTGACTCATGGCCTATCCATACAGATTGTTGGCGTCTAAGTACATTAGATAGTTGGATGTTTAGTTTGGTCATAGGGCGTCTACATATTTTTTGTTGGCTTTACAGTAAGGATGTGAGGCCATGCTAATACCTCCCCCTTTAAACCGTCTTCAATCATTGGAGTGTGGGTAGATCAGAAATTAAGTCAATCTGAATTTTTGTTTGACTTTAAGAATGCATCCAAGAAAGGCCAGGCGCGAGATGTAATGTGATGAGTCTAAGTTGTAATGTTTCATGCATGTAGATCTGTAATTCTGAAAGACGTCTGCCATTAAACCCCACGTCAGCCCAAAAAATATTTATCGTGATAGTTTGCCCATCGTTTCACAGTGTTTAAATTTTGTCCAGGCTTTCTGAGCGTATCATAGTCAGAGTCAGTTTGTCTTTGCCCCTAAGACTAGAAAAGAAAGCCCTTTAGAAGGAAATGAGTCTTCGTCAAACCTATCCCACGAGTTCATGTATTCATAAAAGGGTAAACTCCTTTTCGCACTAAAGATGGGTCAAAGTATTGTTTAGTGATTGGAAAGTCTTGTAGAGATCCTGCTAACTTATCTAAACTAGCCATCAGATGTTGGGCTGAGTCATAAAAAGGATAAAGAGTCAAGAGTAAAAGTCATGTACTTTTCTGAAGATTGTGCAATGCAGGTAACCCTCTTATATTCAGAAGTCACTGCTTGCATAATAAAAAGAGAATCGTGCCTCTTAAGTTTATGAAAAAAAGTGGCAGTTTCCAGTCTTAGGGTCAACCTTAAGCTGAAGATTACAACTGTTGTGCGCGGCCCCCCTGAACTTTCCCGTAAAGTGATCGGGTCTCTTACTGTGTTGCCTAAAATTCTTTATTGCAAATCCAACAGTGTGTAGATGAGTCATAACGTTCTTGGTCTTCAGGAGTCATAACAATGTCTGAAAGGTTCAGTTGATTGGATAACTGATTGCGAAGTTTTTCATTGATCTAAAAATCTACTGGCTGCATTGGGGCCTCTGTAAATCTCGGGTGTTTTGTGTTGGCGTCTGACCTAACAACAATAAACGCATAAGAACAAATCTGATGGCGGGTTAATAAGGGTTTTTTTTTGTTCTTGCTGTTGTGGACCGTAGTACTGTGGCAAGATTGATTCAAAGTCGCATAACCACGTACGGGCTCATCTGCATTTTGGTACATTTTTAACCCCTTCAGTGCCTCACAAGAGTACAAACAAAGGTGTTCCAGGTGCCGGGGAAATCTCATGATTGGGGGTCATATTAACAAAACTTTCTAGCTCAGAAACTACAAAAGATAGAAAATGAAATCAATATCATTTTTGAAGGAAATTGAATGAAGATTTTGAATCTGGGCTTCTTTTGTTTTTTAAATTTTTTTAATACAAAAGTATTTAGGCTTGTAGATTTGGATAGATTTTTTGCACGATCAAAAAAATATGTATTTACCACATCCAAACAAGAACACACAGCAAAAAAGTTGAAAATAAAGTTTGAATTGTCACACTACACCCGTAAATGAAAGTAAAACAGTTTTGGGAAATCTATCAAGACGCTCACACTCGATGCAGACTGACCAGTCCACGACCACGCCCCCCCCCCTCCCCACCACACCCCCTTGCTCAACTTCAAACCCTCTCTTTCACTCCTCATCTTCCCGTACCTTTTCGTCTGCACCGTGTCACGCCGCGAGCAGGCCACGATTCCCTCTCGCACTGATTTCACATCCCCTGGACACCAGCACGCGTGCAGAGTACACACTTGGCTGGCTCGTTCGACTGACGCTGTCAGCTGAACGCACACTGAGGTCACAGAAACCCTACTCAATAACTGACGGGAAAATGGTCGGCAATTCCACCACTATCATCATCTCACCTTCATGCTCGAGTTAGTCGTTGAATAAAAGATTATTGTGTTGTCAAAAATCATCAGCAGAGCCTGCTCAGCTGTGTAAATACGTTGACTTGGTCGTGGTCGCTTCGACAACGAAGGTTGCGCCGCCATCTTTGCAAGGCGAGACACGAAGTGCTGGCTAGTCACCCAGTCAGTGATAAGAATAATGGGCTTTCCCCTCACGTGTGGTCTTTCTATTATTTTTAATACTACAGAAAATATAAGGCTTTCTACGCAAAAATCTATTTGAGTCCGTTGATAGAAATAGTAACGAATGAAAACCAAAAAAAATGCATGACGTCAGGGGACTGCCCTAGGCACATGGAAAGCACTTTTATTTCCGCGTCAGCTGACTGACTAAAGGCGCTCAACGGGTTAAAACTAACTTTAGACCCTGGTTTGGTGTGAGGAGTTTGGTTTCACAGTTACAAAACCTTTACAACGAGTTCTATGTTCGGCAGCTGCTTCTATAGTTCGGATTTTGCCCCCCAAACACCTTCTACAAAGCTCTTGTTTAGCTGGATGCTTTGTAGTATAGGCTAACAGTCTGCTTATTGTTCTGATTAATACATAATGGCTCTTTTGTA
>JAFLJL010000500.1:0-5000 GCA_018398815.1 Conus ventricosus | reverse complement strand
TTCTCAACAGGCTGGCTTGAGGGACAGTAGGTGTGCACATTGGAATAAGCCTTGTTCAACGTGGTGTGTTTACTTTTTTATTTCTCTTCCTATGGCCTGAATGCTTTGGTCGTTGTCATACTATTCACTGTATTTCTCAATGCTGTCAAAGATATCCGTAATGACCTCTGCTTTGAGGTATTTGTTTTCAGTGGTTGCCGATAAAAGTGCCACTGTAGTAGGCTTGCTTCACGATCCTGTGTCTTTGAGCACAGACTCAAATGCAAACACCTATGGTCCTTCACCCTCTTGAAAGGATTCAGGCCTTTCAGTGAAGGAGTATCTGTTTTCTGACTTTGACAGCACATCTTCACCCCCGAACACTTCTTTGAAACTCCCGGTGTGTACCTCTTACATTTGGGGTTTCCCCTTTCTTTGCCCGATCTAGCGCTAACCTTTTGTCAACATCATAGCAGTCATCTTAATTAGATCATGATGCTTCTTGACAATTCCCCAAAAGGGTATGAAGGTAGGGAGGGGCGACATGATTAGTTCAATGTCCCACACATTCGGCACAGATAAGATTCTGGAAGCACTTGGCCTGAGATTTTTTCCCACCTTCTTTCACAAACTTTGCATGCATTTTCTTCATGCCTTCAAGCGTTCTCTGTTCGATGGTATCCCCAAATCGATCACTGCACTTCTTTGTGCTTGTTCTTTTGTGGCTGTACACCACAGACATGGATACCACCCTGAGCTCCAGACGCCCATACATTTTCAGGGGGGAAAAACATAACCCCCAAAAAGAAACGGCCTAATGTTTTTTCCTTTTCCCTGTTGTTTGTGCAAGCCGACTGATCTGCTGTTTGAAAAAGGGTTCAAAACAGTTCTGATGTTTGCACTGCCCTCTTTTTCCCCCTACTATGCAGACCAGGGAAAAAGTTTTCCTTAGCATTGGGGTGTTCAAGATTTGCGACAGACATGACCAGTTTGAAACTGCCCCCCATGATCACCTCCAACTTTCACCCATATTTCATTTTCAGGAATGGGTTATGATGCCATGTCAACAAAATTCTTTTCTTCATATGGTCTAACATTTTTTCGGAATGTTGGGGAAATCTTCAACCCGCACCACAGGGGTACTTTTCTTTTCATCTCTGTTAGTTTTTGGTTCATGGAAGATTAGTTTTTCCAGTCTACCCGAAACTTTCCACACTTCAAACTGTTTTGAAACTGTCTTTCTTTTTCCTCCTATCAAGTGTTATCCCTGCCTGTTTTGATTCTTCCTAAACTGCCCCTGTTTTGCCCAAGTCAGCAAAAATTCTTGCTTTCATTTTTGTTGCCCGTTTTGCAGTGATGTGTCCTTTCAAACAACCAGCAGCTTTTAGTTTCTCTGTTCTTTTTCTTTTTTTTGGTGAATCTAAGCTCAGTGCTTTGCTGTTTAACAAATCAGACTCCGAAGCACCTGAATATTCTTGCGGATTTGGGGGAACCTGGTGTCCTCTTTTCCTTCTAGGGAGTACTTGCAAAAGGCTGAGACTTTCTGGCTTTGATGATCTTTTTTAGAATTTTTAGGCTGACCCCTAGTTTTGCATGCAACAGTCTGTTTGTCACTGGATTGTTCCATTTTGATACGGACTAAACGAGTGAGATACGCTTCTTCTCCAGCTGTCAGAGGTGCACACAAATCTTCTAGTGGTCGAACTAATTTTCTTTTTTCAGTTTGTGATGAGCGGTGATTCACTGTTTTGTGTGGTTTTGTTTGTCCCTGAATCTGTGTATGGGGGGTTAGTTACAGGTGTGATCAGCATGACTGTGTTTGCATTCCTGATGTGCAGTCAGTTATGTTATCGAAACTCTGTTTGGACTTGTAACTGTCATATTGTTGCATCATTCTGAAAGAAGTCTGGCCTTGGGCTTTGCGAAGTCCAACAGCGCCTTTTGACAGTCTTCTGTTGAGGTGTTGACGTGCTGAAGGCTGACATTGGTCCTCTGTTTACTGCTGTCTTGTTCTGTTTGTAGTTTATTATGCTGGGATGTTTCTTCAAAACACACTGGGTTTTGTCAGACTTTCACTTATGTGGCCACAATACTTTCATGTAGTTCAGTTGCAGTGACGTTGCTGACATTGCGTTTTACTACTACTGGGGCTGTATTACAAGCTTGCTCACTATTCCATCAAAGTTGTCATCATCTGATCTATATTTGTTTTTTACAGTGGTGGTCTTGTCCTGTCTCTTCTATTCGTTGCAACTTGCTGCACTAATATCCCCATCTGAATAAGGACAGCCCGTCAGAATATCACCTACAGACCTTTTGTCAAGCGACTCCCTTTTTACTGACATCACAGATTTCTTGCTGCTGCAGTTCTTTTTGATTTGCTTGGGTCCATTTCTTTTTTTAACACGTTACGTGGTATGGAATGTTCATGAAACGTGTGACACACAGTGCAATCAGCTTCTTCAATCTTGGGTCAAACTCAGTCCACAGGCTATGTGTACTGGCTATCTGTTCTTTTATTGATTGGGAACGCAGCACTTTTTTCCGTTTCATTAAACATACAATTTGTTTCACATTGTTTTGATACAGCTTGTCCTTTTTCTTCAGAAATGATAAGTCCATATGCCGTTCCAGTTCTGATGCAATTTATTGCAATAAATGGTTTCCCGTAAACGGGTTGGTTTTGACCGACCCACAGGTTTACATAAAGAATTCAGTCTCTCTGTTATGATTATTTCTGTGGGGCTTAACGGACGCCATCTTCAGTCACACCCCAACACACACACACACAACCACACACCACACACACACACAGACAGAAAGACAACTAAACACCAAGGCGGCAATGTACACTTACATGCACATTCATTAACTTATCTGATAAAACAGAGTGCAGTACAACAATTAGTCACTGACGCCAACTCACTCTCTCTCTCTCTCTCTTCTCTCTCCCCACACACACACACACACACACACACACACACACACACACTCACACACACACTCACACACACACACACACACGCCGCACACGCACGCACACTCGCTCGCTCGCACTCACCCCACGCACGCGCGTACACACGACGCATTTCGCATGCACGCGCACACCCCTAAACACACTGCAAACGGGGGAAAAGATTAAATCGTAAGTCAAAGCCCGAGGTGGGGGACAGAAGTTGGGGAGGAATTAATACGGAAAAGCCCCGAGTTCTTAAGTAAGAAAACAATGGGGAAAAAATTGATGATTCCTGCAATGACATTGTCACTGGGTGATGTACGTGGTAATTGTTCAGGGAACGCTATGCTCATTTCCCAACTCAACGCGCTAACCCCACAAACATCAAATCAACACCCAAATACGAGTACAAAACAAATGAAACTTTACTGTCACAAAAAAAACAGATGTTCACAACATGTTACCTACATTATAAAGGACGGGGTAACATTAAACTCAAAAGGATGTAAAAATGGAAGGGACACACACCCCACCAAAAATAATGAATCTCTCTCCACTAACTCACGCCCGGCCGGATTCTGGGGGGGGCCAGGAGGTAGGGGGAGCCAAAATCAATCAAAGGGTCAAGGGAGCTTAAAAAAACAGAAAACTGCCAAAAACTGATCCTCGAAAATTAAAATAGGGATGACCGGATTGCCCAAGATACAAATCAAGGGCAACAACCTGTGGGAGAGACAGGATTACGGTTCGAAGGAGAAATTTTGCACTGGATAATTAGATAGCAAAGGCCAAAACAAAGGGGGCGTCTTGGGCAATACCCCTTAGAATGGGGTAGTAAATGGGGAAGTCAACTGCTAAGGGCTGTAACAAACATCCAACATTAATTTCACTCTTTTTTTAAACGCTAACAGACAAAGGGGCGTTCATCACGAAAGATTGATAACAATGCATGGTTAAACTTAAAGACATAGATAACTGGACCCTGCACAAAAAAAAAAACGCCCCATACAGCGGCGACAACCCTGGAAAGCAAGTATATGTGGAATGCCCAACACAACATTCATGTCAGGCAACATAGCTATAATAGAATGATACAGCGCTCTGCTGACAAAACTGATTTAACGCCTGTCCTTTATCTCTGCAATAAAACGTGGATGCCAGACTTACGGACCGATCCCCCCAAAGCCTCAACCGTGTGACAGTCTGTGCGGGTCCAGCGAAGAGAGAGCGCGTCTGTCGTCGGATGCACACCACGACAGGATAGCGTCCCTTTCTCCTTCCAAGGAGATACAGTTACACACAAAGAGACCCCAAAAAGGTCCGATGGTGAAGGTGAAATACACTCCAGTCAGGCACCCCAGGGGTGGCGGCCGTCCAACACCTGTGCACAACAGGTAGGGCAGTGACACCAGCGACCCACGAAGCTGTAGTGGTAGAGAGTTTGGGGGCGCCGGCGCAACACAAAATGCAGGGGTCAGGCTGAAGGTCCTCTTTTCCCAAAGATGGTGCACGGCGGCAGGTGCGTCCCCGTTCCGACCCCGGGGCGAGGAGCCCCTTTCAGGTTCCCGGGAGTGGGGCGAGGAGGAGGAAGGGCTGAAGATGGAGAGGAAAGGGGAGGGATGGTGTGGGCGAAGCAGAAGATGGAGGTAGTTGGGTCAAGCCGTGGGGCGCGCAGCAAACGCGGTACCGGTGGCGGCAACAGCAGAAACCGGAAAAGGGGACGAGCCCCCTACGGATGCCCAAAGGTCAGCGGCAGCAGCAGCGGGGACACAGGTAGGTCGGCCACTGGTGAGGGGGAAAGGGGGAAGAAAACCACCAAGAGGAAGAAGCAGAAGTGGAAGACGAAGTAGAACAGAAAAAGGTTCCTTAAGAAGAAGTGTAGAAGCAGTCCTGGAAAAAAAACACAAAAGATGGTTTCCCAATAAACATGTGCGAAGCAAAAACCCCTAAGCAGGGCATCCATTACAGAGAGTAACAAGGACCCGCACTGGCAGAGCGCTTGCTAATTTTTGACCTCAAATAGTATTAAACACATTTCCCCCGTCCCGAACCAATCTTTTCTACA